>ML790861.1:136665-156456 GCA_009831015.1 Picea engelmannii | reverse complement strand
GTCAGCGCTTTCTTTGTTAAAAGATGCCACAAATTCCCAAGTTATTTTACCACTGTGTAGATGTGTCTGGATTTCAAAAACCTAATAAATGTCGAAATTGTTTTTCTTAAAAGCTAAAGGACACACATTCACAGACAACGATATATTCAGCATAATACTATCCAGAGATTGTATTAAAGTTTATGATATATTCAGCATAATACTATCCAGAGATTGTTGTTGAGACCCGAAATTGACATCTCCATTACCCTATTATTATTCCTCATCAATACCTTTTTGGCTTACCTAAGCTTGGATGAATGACAAGAACACTGCCATTATCCAGTGATAAGGTCATAAGGTAAAGTATGGTTACTTCATGCATTTTTGTGGTTTATTGAGCTAGGGAATTAATGTTTCATGTACTAATGATTCAATTTTCCATGTATAATCTTTGATCTCTAGATAAATCCAACCTTCCTGTACCATCTCAGCTATTTGGTACTAATGCATCAAGACTGCCATTATCTGAATCTAGTACCAAACGCATTCGATACTAAAATTTCATCTGTTGCGATCTGGTACCAACGACCACGCACTGTCATGATCCGGTACCAACAGTCGCGCACTGTCATGATCCGGTACCACCTTTTGCGTGCTGTCATGATCCAGTACAACCTGTTGTGCACTGTCGAGATCCGGTACCATCTACCTGTTACGATCCTGTACCAATATGGAAGATCCTAATTCACTAAGTTAAGTTCCAGATCTTGCCTAAGACAATTGGTGGATGTCTATTTTCCTTAGCAATGTTATGATAAGAATAGTTTGTTAATTGCCTCATCCTCATGCACTTTGTGTCATGAGGATGAAGCTAAGAGATGTAACCGAATGATTATTTTTAACAATTGGCCGATTTGCAAATCACTTCACCTTCTTGTGTTTCACGACTAAGACTATTAAATAGTCGTGGCAAGGATGGTAGAAGAGAGGGGAGCATATTACAAACATGTGAAGCATCGTGTGATAGTACATAGCATATTCTGAGTGAATATTAATAGAAGAATGTCATTTATCTCCATATTCTGATTATCTATGATTGAGTATGAGTTGATTTGTTAATGAAAGTTTGATTTTATGTTTTGAGATGTGAGTGAAAGTAATGTGTGTGTTGAAAGTAAGCTTTCTGTAGACTCTAGTAGCTAACCTGTTGAAGTGGCAAGGGCCCACAGCCCAACAAAGGTCAACATCTTCATAGATTAGTATTATCATTTGTTTTCGATAGTGTAAATGTTAAATTAGTTGAAGCTTTAATTCTGTCAGATGATAGCAATATAGTTTAGACTCAGATTTTCATCATATGATTTTTTAGAGATATTTACTCGCCTTGTTTTTGCATATGCCTTGTTTCTGTTCTCATGAATTTGATTTCCTTGAGTGATCATAGATGTTGGCAACAATAGTCAAACCTATTTGGACAAGAACTAGTGAAGTTCATTGTGAACCACAACAGAACCAACATATTGACTATTGAACAACCCATTCTATGCTTTGATGATTGATGTGTGATTTCCTTTAAGAAGTGTGGATTGCATAGTTAGTTTTCTGGGTCAGATAGCAGAGTTGATCTATCAAAACAACTCCATCTCATACTTGCATGTGCCATAATAGAGTAGATAGCCTCTTTGTGAAAGACAACCAAAATGCATTTCAGTTTGCCACTTTTATTTGTTTCCAACCTACATAATCTAGCTTATTTCTATACTCGTGACATTAGAAATTACCTTTCTTACTGGTGTCTTGTAACTCTATTGATTATGAATCCCAGATTGATAATTAATGAGTGCATTATACTAAACATATAAGCAACACAACATTTTGGCACTGTTGTTGGGGAGTTGCAAACGGTAGGAAGTGATTTTTAGCTTAGATTGTTTGCTTAAATTTTAATGTTTTTAAAAGGATTCTTGAGGGAGGAGGATAAAACATTTAAGACGTGAGTGAAGAGCCACGTGGCCACTAGAGTGGGGTTCTCCAAAGCCAGGTTACCTTCTTACCTTCTAGATAGAATTAGGATTTCAATTCAGTTAAAGAATCAAATTTCCATTTTATGCATAGATATAGGGATAACAAGGGTATATTTGTAAGCTCCAAAGATTCAAAAACAACCCCCCCACTAATCCAACTGACACTGGTGCAGGAAAAATTCCACCAAAAGAAAATTCAAGGGGAGCCAGTGGGGCTCCAGAAGGAGAACCTAAAACGGAAGAATCATTATTGGGGCAGGCAGAATGTGAGTCTGCTAAAGATTTAGGAGACACAGAAAATCCAATTTCTGAACCATCCATCAGTAGAATGGAAGAAGAAGAAGGAAATGCAACCACGGAGACTAAGACTTTTGGGTTTCCAATCTTGGATATTTCCAGAAACATCAACATGAAGAATATCCCACTATCATCGTTACCCACTTTCAGAGGTATGTCAACTGAAGATCCAGATTTATTTTTATTTGAGTTTGACATATTATGTAGAAGCTATAACTACTGAGACGATGCCAAAAAACTTAAGCTCTTTCCTGCTACAATGAAAGATTCAACCTTAATATGGTTCATGAGCTTAGGAGAAAATACAATCCTCTCTTGGGATCAGATGAAAGACACATTTTTATGAAAATACCAAGACTATTGTAAGGATAATGCTAAAAACGACATTTTTAAAATGCAACAAATAGAAGATGAAAGTCCTGAAGACTACTTAGAAAGGTTCTTATACAACTATCAGAAATCAAAACTATTCACCACAGACCCAGCTGTAGTAAGAACTGTATTCTTGAAAGGTCTTAGGGATGATTGCATAAAAGTTTTAAACTTGTTGAGTTCAGGAGATGTACACCAAAATCCTTTTTCAAAAATTGCAGATTACTGTAGGAGATACTCAAGAGGACAAGCTAAAACAAGTAAATGACCAAGAGATCCTTTTAGCAGAAATACAAAACAAAGTTCAGGGGCTGTCACCAAAACTGAGTTAGGAAACGTATTGGAAAACTTTAAAATAGACATCTTGAGCACAATAAGTAACCAATTAGATACTCTAAAACTGAAAAAGAAATAAGAAGAAGAGGTTGCTTTAGCAATATTTTGTCATAGATGCCAAAAGAAGCATTGTGAGAAAGAATGCCCATTAAATGTCATAGAAATATGTGGTCTGTGTACACTAGAACACCCCACATCTGAGTGTCCAACCTTACTTGAGCTACAAGCCATGTATAGGGGAGGAGGAGTCTCACAAGAACAACCATACCCTTCTAGAAGACCTTGGAGAGCCCAAAATCCCAATACATTTTATGATCCTAATGCACAATATCAACAACAACAATGGGGTCCTTCCCCAATGACCTATCCACAATGGACACCTCAGCAAGCTCAAACTCAACCTTGGCAACAAGGTTGGAGGGGACCTATGTATGGAAATCCCACTTACCCTACATATCCACAGTACCCTGCAAACATTTCCCAATTACTACTTGGATTCAATCCACCACAGATGCAAGCTTTACTCCCACCTCCTATACAACAACAATTTACAACCCCCTTGAACCCTAATCAGCAGCAACAAGTATCTATAAATGCCAATCAACAACCACAAAACCAAGCTTCCCACAATCCTCCGAGACCAACAACAATCCCTGCCCAGCCAGTCCCTAACCCCAATAATCGACCCACCCACCCTGTGCAGAATACATAAGTCCAAACCTTTCCCACCTATGAAATTCAACTACAATCGGGGAAAGTTGTAAACCAATCAAATCCTGTAGTAATAATTGAGGAAGAAAATGATAATCATTCTAAGGAATAAAACACTCAAACCACCCCTACAGAAGAACAGGCCTCTCCTCCTATTCCAATCACTTCTCAGTCTGTACGAGTACCCCAAAAAATTAATCTCCCACCCTACCCCGAAAGACTATTAGTGAAGAAACCCGACCCACTCTTGCACAAATATATAGAAGATGAATTACGAAATGTGTGCATAAAAATACCTCTGCTGCAAGCCATTAAGGATATCCCTATATACGCAAAAATCATAAGGGATATTTTCATTAAGAAACCAGGAAGGAAGAAGAAGGAACCTACCCTTGTTCAAGTGGTGGGACAATTATCTAAATTTATTTCTGAAATGCCATACAAATATAATGACCCTGGAAACCCAGTCGTCACTGTTGAAATTAATGGTATTTCTCTACCAAACATAGTCATTGATTTAGGTGCAACTATTAATGTAATTCCTTTTGACACTATGCAAAATATCCAAATCAATTAGTTAAGACCAACCCAAACCTTGATCGAGTTGGCAGATAAGTCATTCATTAGCCCTGCAAGAAATCTAGATGATGTCACAGTCACCCTAGCTTCTTGGGAATATCCAGTAGACTTTTTAGTCATCTATTCTAAATCATCCTCCAAACCAGGACACCTTGTGGTTCTTGGCTACCCTTGGCTGGCCACAACAAATTCTTTTATCAGTTGTCGTTCTGGTGAGATGACTATATCCAATGGCACACATAGCCAAAAACTTGTTCTCTTCCCTCCTGCCCAACCGGTACAAAAAATACCTATTTGGTTAGAAAATCCTTATGGAGAGGAAGATTGCATCAGACCTCTGTTAACACTTAAACAAATAAGAGGAATACAAGAACAATCAGATGAACAAGTCTTAAGTTTATTTTTGGCTGACACAAATTGCATTGAATACCTAAGGTCTTTTGCAGAATTGTCACGTATTTTTAGTTCCGAATTTCAGAAAACTTGGCACCCTGATATCACTCAATTATATACTTTATCACCAGCCTCCTCAGACAAGGAAGAAACTACTGAACTTGTTGAGATCAGCCCAGGAAAACCTTTATATATCAACTCTAATTTGGAACCAGAACAAAAGACGCAAGTGATTGAAATGCTCCAAAGACAATTTGATGCCTTTGCATGGGATTATGCAAACATGAAAGGCATTCACCCTAACACATGCACACATCATATCTACACTAATGACCAAATCAGACCAATTAGACAACCTCAGTGAAAGATGAATCCAACCCTTAAAGATATTGTAAAAGAGGAATTGCAAAAACTCCTTCAAGCCAATCTCATATACCCCATTTCAAATAGTCAATGGGTACCTCCACTTGTCATAGTTCCCCAGAAAAATGGCAAGTGGAGGATATGTGTAGACTTCCGGGAGTTGAACAAAGCCACCCATAGGGATTATTTCCCCTTACCATTTATTGATCAGGTGTTGGATACCTTGTCTGGAAAGAAGTATATTTCATTTTTGGATGGGTTTAGTGGTTACAACCACATAAAAATAACACCCAAAGACTAGGAGAAGACCACTTTCACCTGCCCTTGGGGTACCTATGCTTATAGGGTGCTCCCTTTTGGACTTTACAATGCCCCAACCACTTTTCAAAGAGCTGTCCTAGCCATTTTCTCTGACTTGACCAATGATTGTGTGGAAGTCTACATGGATGACTTTACAGTCCATGGACAAGACTTCCAGGAAGCATTGGCCAGTTTAGAAAAATTCTTGATTAGGTGTAAGGAAACTAATCTTTCCTTATGTAATGAAAAATAAAAAATGATGCTTATTGAAGGTATTGTTTTGGGACATCATATTTTAGGTTTTGGCATAAGAGTTGACCTGACAAAGATTTATATCATCACACAAATTAGAATACCTTCCTCACAAAAGGAAGTCTGCATCTTTTTAGGACATGTTGGCTACTATAGAAGATTCATTCCGAATTTCACAAGCCTAGCTACCCCTTTATTCAAATTATTATCTAAAGAAGCTGAATTTAAGTGGGATGATGAATGCCAAATATCTTTTGAAATTCTAAAACAAAAATTGTCAACTACCCCTGTATTAAGAGGACCAAATTGGTCCCTTCCTTTTCATATCTATACCGATGCCTCAAACACAACCCTTGGGGCATTCCTTGGACAAAGATAAAATCAAATGCCCTATACTATTTACTTCGTCAGTAAAAATTTGTCTCTAGCCGAAGTTAATTATACGGTCACAGAAAAAGAATTGCTAGTTGTAGTCCATGCTATCAATAAATTTAGGCACTATATTACATGATATCAAGCTTTTGTACATACTGATCATTCAACCATCAAATTCTTAATGAACAAACTTGTAACAAAACCTAGAGTTACATGATGGCTCTTATTATTACAAGAGTTTAATATCAACATTATTGATAGACCTGGTAAAGATAATCTTGTGGCTGATTTCTTATCTAGAATGATTCATCTGGGAGATAATGCACCAGTAGAGGATACCTTTCCTGACGAAAATTTATTTTCTATTTCTACATTCACTCCTTGGTATGTAGATGTCGCTAACTATCTTGTGACAGGGAAGATGCCTCAGAAATTGTCTCCTAGAGAAAAATAGAAAGTAATTCAACTAAGTGAAAACTACATGTGGCATGATGACTGCCTCTACAAAACAGGACTAGATTTGGTGATCAGAAGATGTGTAAGGGAAGATGAAATTCATGATATTTTACAAGCCTTCCATGATGGCCCTTGGGGAGGACACTTTGCAGACAAAAGGAACGCTTACAAATTTTTGCAATCAGGTTACTACTGGCCCCATATTTTCAGAGATGCTAAAACCTATGTATCCAATTGTGATGAATTCCAATGAATGGGTAAAACTACTGCACGAGACAAAATGCCACTTCAAGCCCAAGTAATTATTGAGCCTTTCTAGAAATGGGCATTAGATTTTGTAGGGCCTATTAACCCTGCATCTAAAAAGAAAAAGTATATACTTGTATGCACTGACTAGGTGACTAAATGGGTTGAAGCAAAAGCTTTACCAGCTGCAAGTGAACAATCAGTGGTAGACTTTCTTTTTAATGATATTTTTACTAGATTTGGTGTACCTTGAGAAATTGTGACTAATCAAGGAACTCAATTTACCTCTCATCTGGTCAAATCTATTACAAAACAGTACCAAATCAAACATAGGAAATCTACACCCTACCATCCATAGGCAAATGGACAAGTAGAATCTACCAACAAAGTTATTGAGTCCATTCCTACCAAAATAGTACAGCTACACCATAAGGATTGGGTTGACAGATTATTAGAGGCCTTATGGGCTTATAGAATCACCTAGAGGAATACAACAGGACATACACCCTATGAGTTGGTATATGGGAAGCAGGTGCTTCTCCCAATAGAATTCCAGATCAAAACCTCTAGGACTGCAGTACAAGTTGGCATGAACTTGGATGAAGCCCAACAACAAATACTCTTACAACTTAATGAGTTGGATGAAATAAGGTAGGAAACACTTCAAAGAACCACCCTCATTCAAGAACAGAGAACAAAATGGCATGACAAGTATCTCAAAAGGAAAAAAATTTGACAAAGAGATTGGGCCTTATTATATGACAGCAGATTCAAGAACTTCAAAGGTAAGTTAACTACTCGTTGGATGGTACCTTACGAAATTGATACTATCTATGATAATGGTTCAATCAGGATAAATACAATTGATGAACAACATACACCACTACTTGTGAATGGTCACCGGTTGCGAGTTTACAACAAACCGCTATCAAAAGAAGAATTCTTGACTCGTATACTACAGAATTCAGATATGCAGATGATCAGTAAGGAAGGAGATCCTCCTAGTAATCCACATTGATTGATTGGTTTATTTGGAACTTTTGTACATAGGTGTGGATCGAATTTTGTTAATAAGTTGAAGGTAACAAGAGACTCTTACCTCCTTTTGTTTTACTTTTGCAATTTTTCTTTTTCTTTTGTAAGCAAATTTTTATAATTTATTTGATCCTTCTCGAACTTGCTAAACATTAGTAGTAGGAATCAACAATGTTCTGTTCTGCTTCGGTACCAGAAATCTTGTTCTGGTCCGGTACCAGTCTGGTACCAGAGTCTGTCCTTCTTTAGTACTATCAAGACACATTACCTAATTGATAAAGCATCTTAGGCATATTTCAAAATCTTATGTCAATTAATATGAAGTACAAAGCCATGCAACAACCACTTAATATGGAACCACGAAGCCGAATGCAGTATCAAATGGCAACCCTTGTGAAGCAATAATTTCTTTTGGTTCTGTTGACAACCAAAGGGAAGTATTTTAATTTCTTTTGGTCATGTTGCTAGTTAAAAAGAAGTATTTTAATTTATTTTGGTTATGTTGCTTATAAACAAGATAAAAGAAAAAGGGACACAATCTGTACCTATGATTGCTCAAAGAACCATAATCCACTTTAAAGACTAAAAGTTTCCTTTATCCAGTCTTTCAGCACGATTTAAAGAAAAAAATATATTAGCCTACAAGTAACCATCTCACCCTAACCTGACTTCAATAGTATTCATTGGATTATCTTATTAAAGAGTAACACATGAGTACATGAACACTCTCTACCATGGGAACACTAAGAAAAATTTTATGGAAGAGGATGTACCAGTACCCTAAGGAAACTTTAGGTCATTCTCTTATGGACAAATTCAGACAAAATTATACATCTGGATCACTCTAAAGAAATAATATGTATCAAAAAGTTTATTTTTCCTTCAAACAAATCTTTAAAAGACATTCAAAGAAGATTGCATGCCTTCCAACCCAATACCATCTCAGCCTATAAAAAGGTTTTCAGATGAGCCTCCCCTGTCACCGTGCAAAGCACTCTTTAATGAAATCCAAAATAGGTGACTATGGACAAGAAGCCTCTGATGGAAAAAGGGTTTAAGAGACTAACCCATCGGGATACTGAACAGTTCTGCTGGCAGTGGGTACCGGTCTGTGGAAGGCATCTCTCACTAATTATCACAACTACCCCACCGGAGTACTAAACAGGCTTGCTGGCAATGGGTTCTGGTTGAGAAATGTCTCATCTATACTTGTCTGATTGAAAAATTCACTTTTGTCATCTAAAATGAAAAGAGCAAAGGTCACTTGGCTTTCATGAGATACAAACTCCAAATTAATAAGCAACATAATTACTTCAAGTAAATTTCCATTTGAGAATCACCCTAAGTCAACTTACCCGTCTGACATCTAAAGCCTACATTACCTAAGAAGGAAACTTCTTAAGAGTGGAGCCCTAACTAGGGAGTCTAATCTACTCATATTGTGAAATTTATCTATAACATCCAATGATAGTAAATCTCTGAAGCAAGTTAGGTGGGATCTGTTCTTTTGGAAAATATATATATATTCCCCTGTTTCACTGCTGAATGCTACCTCTGTCAATAATCCTTTAAAAGAAGGGCAATTCCATTTTTTTGGCATGAGATCATATGATAGGTGATAAACTGTACTTCTAAAAATTGATTGGTTTATTTTTCTCTTATCATCTTTTCTCCATTATGATATAAAATGTTGAATCTTCTTGCATACAGATATGCAACATCCTTGGCATGGGGGAAGGTCAAAGAGCCCCTTCAAAACTCTTTTTTTCAGACTTACATGATCACCCTGCAAAACCAAATACAAAAGAAGATAAGCACAGAATAAAAGAAGTACAGGATATTCCCGTACCAAGTTTTCAAGAAACTTCAGTCTAAAAGGATGAATTATGACAATCTACAAGCAGTCACACATGCTATGGGTATTGATCATACAAAGGTAAAAGCAAAGGTAACATGGTATTTATTTTCCTATGCTCATAAAACTACAATAGGTATGAAAATATATACTAGATCTTATGACCTTAGTATTAAAACCATATCCCTCATACTCATATGCCTAAATCTAATCAATCCTCTCATAGCACTCGAACATGGTTAAGGGCAAAATTACATCAAAGTATGAAGCATGTCTAGTAATGATAAGCCACGAGTGTATTTCATCTTTCAACAATTCATGAACTTATCTTGTATCATGAACCACGATCTAACATCAAAATTCACCACTCGGAATTCTAATCACCTATCCCAAAATGATGCTTTGATACCCAACATCTTTTCCTCATCATTATAGTAACGGGTAGAAATGAAATGGATTTTTTGGGTGGCGAAGCCATCCAGATAAGCCTCACCTGGTCATAAATTTTTCTTGCGGCATCCTTATTTAAACTTACCATCCACATTATCAACACCATCACCATATTTCCCTTGTCGCTAGCTCTCTCCAGTCCCGAGCCTACTCCTCTCTGGTACGAAACCCTTACCCTCATCAAATTAACTAAATCCTCGTGCTACAACCCGATCCTTTTCTCACAACATATAACGATGGTTGTTATTATACATGAACCCATCTTCCAAATTTATAGAGAAACTGAGGAGTTCCAATTATGTCAAGAAAAATATGCTAGATTGGGATGGATGCCATTTTTAGAAAAATTCACACGCTGGCACGAGAAGATATCTCATGAATTTATTCAGGGTTACGATGGAGATATTGTGCATATAGGTCTACAACTGACAATTAATGAAGAAACCTTAAGGGAGGTCACGGGATTACCTAACAGAGGAGCCAAATACTTCAAAGGTGTAGGAATCAACAAGGATATGTGCCAATGATTCTTGAAATAAGACCATCAACACCCTGATTGGAAAAAGGGGATCCTGAGGAACTACATCAAGGAAGAGTATCATCCAATGATTAGTAGTCTTCAAGGATTCATCACCTGTGAGGGCAGGTATGCAGTGACTTTCATATATCATATTAGGCTTCTATTACATTTTGAAGGAGGCCCTAAAATTGATTTCCCATATTTTCTATGGATGAGTTTGAACAAAATGGTAAGAGGTGTTAAATCCCTATCTAAAATGGAGAAGGCCAGCATTTACCATCAAGGTCTCATTAAAATGTTGGTTTTACATGAACTTAGGAAACAAAGGATTAGTTGGAAAACCCTTATCACTCAGCACTTTCCGACGAAAAAAAACCCCGTGGAGGAAGCCCAGCATGCTCAAAAGAAAAATAAGGAACCTCAAAAGACAAAGGGCAAGAAAGATAAGACAACTCCACCATCATCTAGGGCAGTGAGCCAACGTGAAAAAGCAGGATCCTCTTCCACAGTCAATAAGATTTCCGAATCAAAGGGTAAAAACAAATTAGTAGAGAAGACTTCAACAGTGTCAGTTGAGGAAAAGCATCATCAGACAAAAATGATGAAGAAAAGGAAGTGTAGCTCATAAACTAAAGGTAAACAGTCTATGGCACAATCCCCTGTCACCATTTCACAATTAGAAAAGAAGAAAAGGAAGCCTGTGAGCACCCCTGATCCTGTACCTCCTTGTAAAAGAACCACAGGGAGCATGGAAAAGAAGGTAAAAACAATCGTCAGTCCTCATACACAGGAAGACTCAATCGATCTTACTTCCCCTTCTGAAAACTTATCAGTCCAAGATGACATCCCTAGTTTGACTGAGGAACAAGCCACTATTACTTTATGTGGGATGAGAGAGGAAGTCGAGGAAAGAGCATGCACCCAGCCAACAACGATGGAATCAACAAAGACCTTAACAAAAGAACAAATGAAGAAAACAATTGGGGAGCTGCAAAAACAAAATTAGGAGCTCCAACAGGAAGTGAAGGAATATCAACTATTGGATAGGTATATCAAAAATGAAAATGAGCAATTGAAAGCAACTAGCCAACAACTTCAAGACGACCATGAAGAGACTTACAACAAGCTCAAGAAGGTACTATGACTCCTACAATACATTAGGGTCATAAAAAGGGAGCTGAAAGCAGAGTCTTCAGCCATCAACATCATTGATCCACCAAAGTAAAGAATGCAGTCTCAAGTTTTGAAAATTTTGGGTTTTGTTTTCAGTTGCATCAGGACATGTAATGATTTTGGCATGGGGGAATGTTGAGACCCGAAATTGTCATCCCCATTACCCTATAATTACTCCTCATCTATACCTTTTTGGCTTACCTAAGCTTGGATGAATGACAAGAACACTGCCATTAGCCAGTGATAAGGTCATAAGGTAAAGTATGGTTACTTCATGCATTTTTGTGGTTTATTGAGCTAGGGAATTAATGTTTCATGTACTAATGTTTCAATTTTCCATGTATAATCTCTGATCTCTAGATAACTCCAACCTTCCTATACCATCTCAGCTATCTGGTACCAATTCATCAAGACTACCACTGTCCGAATCCAGTACCAAACGCATCTGGTAATAAAATCTCATCTATTGCGATCCGGTACCAACGGCCACGCACTGTCAAGATCCGGTACCAACGACCACGCACTGTCATGATCCGATACCACCTTTGGCGCATTGTCATGATCCGGTACCACCTGTTGCACACTGTCGAGAACCGGTACCATCTGCCTGTTACGATCCGATACCAATATGGAAGAGCCTAATGCACTAAGTTAAGTTCTAGATCTTGCCTAAGACAATTGGTGGATGTCTATTTTCCTTAGCAATGTTATGATAAGAATAGTTTGTTAATTGCCTCATCCTCATGCACTTCATGTCATGAGGATAAAGCTAAGAGATGTAACTGAATGATTATTTTTAACAATTGATCGATTTGCAAATCACTTCACCTTCTTGTGTTTCATGACTCAGACTGTTAAATAGTCGTGGCAAGGATGGTATAAGAGAGGGGAGCATATTACAAACATGTGAAGCAACATATGATAGTACATATCATATTCTGAGTGAAGATTAATAGAAGAATGTCATTTATCTCCATATTCTGATTATCTATGATTGAGTATGAGTTGAGTTGTTAACGAAAGTTTGATTTTATGTTTTGAGATGTGAGTGAGAGTAATGTGTGTGTTGAAAGTAAGCTTTATGTAGACTCCAGTAGCTGACCTGTTGAACCGACAAGGGCCCACCGCCCAACAAAGGTCAGCATCTTCATAGATTAGTATTATGTAATGACCCTTTACTTATTAATATGAATAATTTCATAAATAATCCTAAAGATTACCTAAATTATAATTAATTATTATATAACCTTAATTAATTATATGTTATTAATTATTTATTTTTTTTACTAGGATTAGCTTAAGTATGATTAACTCTTTAATTAAGGGTTAATGAATGATTAATTATGAAGTGAGTCATTAATTGATTAAGTATTAAATTAAAGGTTAAAAAAATGAAATATAATGTTAAATGGGTTACGTATCCCATAAGGGATAACGTAACCCATACGTAAAAGGGAAATATTTAAAAAAGGATAAGACCATTAAATAGAAATAAATGGATGGATAAGGCATTAATTAAGGGATAAGGTGTTTGGTGGAGGGGTGAATGTGCGAGGGCGGTGAAGGAGGCATAAGGGAGGAGAAGGATTATGGAGAGGGATATTGATTCATGCATTGGACGAGAGAGGAAAATGGGGAGTATTGGGATAGAGTTAGTTGACAGTGGGATTTACAGTGCACCGAGGCTGAGGGGTTTTGGGCTCGGAGGGCTAGGACGTCCATTGATGTCCTAGGGCTAGGCGAACTAGTCGGTAGGGTGGCTAGTTTTGGGGTGTCTTAAGGAGGAAGCTGCTGCGGATAGGTTCAAGCGAAGGGAGCGACAGCATCAGAGCGAGGTATTTAAATTGTTATGTAAATTATGCACATTGTTATGTAAATTGTTATTTTATTTATTGAAATATGGGAGTGAATATGCTAGATTAAGTGAATTTTGAGTAAATTTCAAATTTACTGTTCCGTTTTAATTCAATGGTAGTTTAAATTAAATGACGGTCACTACATATTAGCATTTGTTTTCGATAGTATAAATGTTAAATTAGTTGAAGCTTTAATTCTGTCAGATGATAGCAGTATAGTTTAGACCCGGATTTTCATCATATGATTGTTTAGAGATATTTACTCTCCTTGTTTTTTCATATGCCATGTTTCTGCTCTCATGAATTTGATTTCCTTGAGTGATCATAGATGTTGGCATCAATAGTCAAACCTATTTGGACAAGAACTAGTGAAGTTCATTATGAACCACAGCAGAACCAACATATTGACTATTGAACTACCCATGCTATGCTTTGATTATTGATGTGTAATTTCCTTTCAGAAGTGTGGATTGCATAGTTAGTTTTCTAGGTCAGATAGCAGAGTTGATCTATCAAACCAACTCCATATCATACTTGCATGTGCCATAATAGAGTAGATAGCCTCTCTGTGAAAGACAACCAAAATGCATTTTAGTTTGCCACTTTTATTTGTTTCCAGCCTACATAATCTAGCTTAGTTCTATACTCATGACATTAGAAATTACCTTTCTTACTGGTGTCTTGTAACTCTGTTGATTACGAATCCTGGATTGATAATTAATGAGTGCATTATACTAAACATATAAGCAGCACAACAATTGCATTTCTTTTTCCTTTTAGCGAATTTGTCTTGATGAGCCCAACGTTTTATGAACAGAGAATTCTAAATTTTTCCAGCCTTATGCTCATTGTACTTTTGATTTGATTTCCAATGGCAAACCCAAACTCTGAATGCAAATGACTTCTCTGCGTTTTTTTTATTGTTTTTAATACAAAGAAAAATTGTTTTTTTATCTTCTGTTTCTTTATCCTTTAAGTTATTATTCTGTGCCTGAGCAGTCGGCCAGGAGCCGAATCGATTGTCTTTCACTCCAGTGTTAAAGATTTAGATTCAAATGCCCTGCTTTTCTGTGCATGGATAATAAGTGTACGATCATTTCTCTACCCAACAAAGAATTCTCTCGTGGGTGTTTATTCCCTCCTTAGCCTCTATGATTAATGTGATTTATTCTCTGCAACTCCTACTTTCACACAATGATTGTGGATGTCTCTCCAATTCACCAATGTTTATCTCCTCCGCGACCAACAATTGTGTTTTTATTGCTATGTTTTCCCTTATTCTGCATTTTTTTCTTTTCTGCTGTGTTTTTATTACTGTGTGAATTACTGCATTTTTTTATTTATTGTGAGGGGAGTTTGCGAGTGTATTGCATTTCCCTTATGTGAATGCATTTACTGTTGAAATGTTTGATAACCGATTAAATCATCCCACATGTTACCTATTTTGGTGAAAATTTTGTAAATCGTGAATGGCCTGAGGTGGACTATGTGGCATTTCAATCCCTACGACTATTTTGAACAACGTTCAATTACCTCTACTCGATTTTTGTATTGCATTTCAATTTATATTATATTTTATAATTTATTGTTGCAAAATATAGAAATTGAGTGTAATATCACTATATTGTTGTTTTATGCATTGAAAGGACTTTATATTAGGTTTAATGACTAGGTCATTTTTTTTTCTTAAAAGATCATAAACAAGGATATGATATATATATCTAAAGATTTTGATAAAATTTTCAAATATGAAAAAAATATATATAACACATCCTACTAAAATATTTCAAGGAGATCTATTCACTGGTAGAGAAAAAAACGGAGGACACCATTTTCAAACCTATTTGAATTTTATGCTAAAATATTTCAAGGCAATCTATTCACTGGTAGAAAACAAAACTAAGTACATTATTTTCAAACCTGCTTGAATTTTATACTAAAAATTCATAGCGCGGTGATTAATCTACGTTGCAACAAAATATGAGCATTTCGTAAGTGGAATGGCATGTTCAATATAATTATATCTTATAGAAATAATTAATAATTATATCTTACAAAAATAATTAATAATTATATCTTACAAAAATAATTAATAATTATAAAGATGAGAATTTTGATAAAGATGAGCATTTTGTATGTTCGATATAATTATAATTATAGGCCTTTACGTCTCTTGGTTAATCATTCATGTTTGGATCAGGCAATAAAATGTTTCCAAATAGCACAGTCATAGAAGGTTAGGATATCATGGTTATAGCACCACAAATTTCTTCATTTCTTCAACAGGGGCAATTAAAAATGTATAAAAAACCTATGGCAACAAAACGCATGAGATCTTTGGTGCCTACTTATTCCCCTGGACCATTTCATCCAAACTATAATCGACGGACTCCCTTGACAACCATTCAATTGAAAATTCTAGATTCATAACTTTTACCTTGATATTTGCTACTCGTATTGATTTAGAGAAATTCTCAGACACCGCGGTTACAGAAATACCTGTAATATAATCTGAACGATGACTACTAACCAACTTTGGTTCTTTGTCACCTTGCTTGTAAGCCTCCTGGTCTACAGGATCAATGGTGATTTTTATTACACCGAGACTTAACATATCACACAGAGAATTCTACTGATAAGGTTTAGCGTTGGCAGGGTGTAAATTAGGAATGTTTTATGTAATGTCTTGGGCAGCTGAAATTAAGGCAGGGGACCCACTATTGTGGTTAAACCGTTTAGATCATTTTTTTTTTATAGTTAAGGTATTATTATGAGCAGTGTAGTATCACTCACTAACTTACTCTTACAACAGTTTATAAATTCTTTAGGTTGCAACTGTCATAATGGTTACTTTTATTAATGTTATTGTATGTGTTATCACATATTACTTTTGTTAATGTGTTAGGCATATTTACTTTTATTAATGTGTCGTCGCAGGGATAGTTCACTCATTTTCACTTAGTCATAATGGTTAACAGCTAATGGTTTATGGTTTATTTGTGTAATAGTTTAATGGCTTGCACAAGATTAATGGTTGAGGGTTTAATAGTTTTATTAGCTAAATTGATTAATAGTTTAACAGTTAATTGGTTACTATGTGCCTTGTGCACTAAGTTGATTTGCAAATGGTGGTTGGTCATAGTTGTTACACCACTTATGATTGCCTTGTAGGAAAACAAGAAATCCTTCAGTTAGTTGCCCAATTTAAATTTGAATGATGTCACCTTACGTCTTGTTGACTGGTTGATTGGGTGCTTGGGTATAGTCTTCGTGTTTTTATTGACAGTTAATTCAGTATCTTAGCGTGTGGGTTTTTACAGGGTTAAAGGTCTAGATATGTTATGTTGCACCATGGTTACTGTCACACCTATTGCGATTTGACAACATGATTCCTGATGAGGGGATCATTGTGCACCTTGATTGATAAATGTGAATGATAACCTGGCCAAAGTCTTTTGCTTCCCGATGTGGGTGTATTTTTCATTGTAATTGATGTTGGTACTTGTGTCCTAGAGGTCCTAACCTTACAGGGTAGGACGGGCAGGTAGTCATTTTTATTTTTCGTCTGTTGATTGTCGCATGTTTCGTCCAGTTGCATGATGTGCTAGTATGTTGGGTCGTTTTGGTATGTTTCATGAATGGCATGCATTGTGTTCATCATCAATTTGGGTTTATTAATTGTTGTCATTCTTACTTTCCTTCTTAAAAAAAAAAAAAAATTGCACATGCTTTGTGTCGCATGTAGTCGTAATGAATGTGGTCCTTACATAATGTAAGGGATCCTCTCCTATTCACTTTCCTCTTCGAGGGGAATCCTCCTATTGAGCTACCACTCCAAATACAATACTGCTCAACTTGACACATTACATTGCATGAACCCCTTTATATAGTGCTACCACCCACCTATGAACATTCTAGAGGAGTGACCTCTAGAGGAGTAACATTGCGTGAATTCCTCTTATATTTATTATATCTAACTACCATAGTGGGCCTTATTTAATACTATAGTGGACCTAGTTCACCTTACATTGGATGACCCCCCACTACCTCTCTAACTACCTAACATGGTAGGTACATGTATGCACGATGGGTGGAGGTGCACACATCAAGTGGAGGAATGAATGATGGATGGAGGTGCACACATCATGTGGAGGAATGAATGGTGGGTGGAGGTGCATGTGGAAGTCAAAGGTGTGCACAATGTGATAAGGTGCGCACACCATGTTGAACTATGTGTGCACAAGCTACACAAGGTGTTGAAGTGTGCATATTGGTACTTTGTGCATGCAACATAATTATATGCACTAAATGTTGTAGAAGTTTTAAGAGAACTTCCTCTTGGACCTCATGGGGGGAATTGCAAGTCCTAGTGCTTCATTGTCACCCACAACTAAAGAGTGTTGATATGTTTTATATGAAGGATCTTGGCATAGTGGATGGGAATTTCTCATCACACATGAAGCTATATGATAGGATCATGTAGTTGTGATTAAATCACTAAGTCTCTAACTACCACCACCCAAGAATCGTTATTAATTTCCTCCTTAGTTGTGGCATGTTACCACCCCATGCCTAGGGGTAGTTGGAGGAGAGCATGTCTCAAGGCCCACAATGGAGAACATGATCTACACTGTGATGATGATGATCAACATGTCCACATGTGCAATCCCAGTAGCCCCCCAAGTTTTCCTACCAGCACAGATCAACCTAGGCTCATCACATTCAAGAAACCCAAAGTATGGGAGACGATAATCGATTGTCACCATGAGGTATGTTAATCCTTATTTCATGCAAAGTGTTGTACTTAATTTATTGGGCATGTGGGTGAATATCCTTTGTTAAAGTCGTATAATGGATCATTGGTTTCAAAACTTGTGTTAGTTACCTTGTTACACCTTGGTGGCCAGCTTGTGTTCCCTAGTCTCATGTTGTCACCTCCCAGGGAAAAGGGGTAATACTAGGGGGGGCTCCCAAGGGTAATGTTCCTCTCTCGACCATGCTTAATAATTTCCATCTTAAATCCTTTAACATGTCCTAAACTTTGGCCATGGCCCACTCTCATGAGAAGAATGAGGTAAAGGCCCAAAGATTGTTTCATGCATGATATACAAGAATAAGAAAATGATGCTAAAAAGAAAGTGAACATAAAAAATAAATACCACCAAAATCCAGTCCAACTTCAGCTCTACTCATTCAATGCTTTCCCCGGTCCCAAAAAGGTAATGCTAAAGCTTTGAAACCTATAAAGGGGACCTTCAAATTTGAAAATTATAAATGAAAGCAGCGATTGGAAAGGTGGCTAATAAATGGGTTTGGAAAAAGGTGGCACGCAAATATTGGGTAAATCGAGAGAAAGCGCACCCTCAATGAAAGCACTCATAGAGATAGAATCATAAAAACATAATTCATGAAGTAATCCCTAAACTGTATCATTTTCACACTTACTTTTGGTGGGTTTTTATTTTCCCTTGTAACTCTCAGGACCTATCCCTCTACCTGGGTCATTTTATTTCCTGTCTAGGTGGCACACCTAAAAGGGTTGGATGAAGACCCTCCCATACGTAAACTTTAATATAGCTCACATGGGGTCCTATAGGATGTGATGATTGAAGGGGATACTGGGGTGAATTATTTTACATGGATTATGTCTTAAATTACAACTTGCTTCAGATGTTTTGAGGACTAAATTTTCTTATGAACTTTGGTTAACCTTAACTTATACTTTGACTTGTTTTGGATGGCCTTGACATGGTTCTTGAGGGACATCCTAGTCTTGCACCTAGCACATTGTGCCTTTATTACATAACTTTGGCATGTGTGATGGAGAGTCATGGGTCATCCATTGACTCACCACCCTTCAAAAGTGGCTCTCATATTCTCATAACATTAGATGATGAACATATGGGTTTGGTTCGATCATTACTGGTCATTATGCAACTCATATGGGCTATAAGTCCATGGGATAGAAAGAGCACCCCAGAGCCATCGTGCACAGAGGATGGAGGAAGTGCCTTTGGAGGCACCTTGGAATCACCCAGGGACAATTTAACACTCCTCTTTCACTTGGACATGGCCTTTGGAGGCCTATGACGTCACCCTCTAGCCTTGATGTCACCTTTTGGAGCTAGGGTTTGATGGATTTTATGGTTTTGAAGGTGATTTGACATGATGAGACACCTTGCTTCACACTTTTTCAAATTGGAACATGCCATGTGG
>ML790861.1:99607-115030 GCA_009831015.1 Picea engelmannii | reverse complement strand
CTCCATTTACTCCCCTACTCAACCAATTTGCTCACTACATGGCATTACAAGCATCTCATCTAGCCATAAAAAACCAAGGGACTATCTTCCACTGATCCATGCAACACAAAGTAGATCTTCCCCTTCTTTGCTCAACAATGCCTCGGGGATATTATTTCCCCTAGTGCTCTTGAATTTGGGTAGAAAGAGTCCAATCTACTGTATGTATTTCAATAATTTCTTTCAAGATCAATACCTATCTCTCAGGCACCTAAAGAACAAAAAATGCATTGTGGGAGAGGAGTTCCTCACTTTACCAACCTCTATTCTCACCTATAGCCAACTATATTTCATTCCATCTCTGTAATTTCTTCTTCATAGTGCTAATTTTTGGTTAATTTCCAGCTTGGTAATAATTAGCAATGGTGAACATAACATGAGTGACTTAGAGAAACATGTGAGAATTGTAGATTTTAACCTTGTACAATATATACTGCAAACATATATTCAGTAAAAGAACATAAAATATACAATGGAAAATACAAACATTACACAAAGATTTTTCCCCTGGAAACCCAAACTGGGAAAACCAACATATTCTATATTCATTCATTTGTGATACATTGTTTACAATACAATATACATATAGGAGCCAACAACATCCAAAACCCTAACCCAATGACCTGGATTAGTCCAAAATCCTAATTGCTTAATCGGAAATAGAAAAACCATTGGCAAAAACCATGTGCCGAAAAATCACCTAAATATGTGACACATTTCTCGAGGCAGGTGACACGTTAGGCAGGTGAGGCAGGTGAGGCTCATCCAAATTATTTCTCCTCCAAACAGGTTAAACACATACCCTCTTGTAGATCTCCTACGATCTAGATCTCCTACGATCTAGATCTCCAGCCTAGTCTACATCCACAAAGCCATGTATATCCACCACTTTGTCCAATCCTAGTTTTCCTTCATAGAACAATCCATAGCTAGCAGTGCCACGCAAATACCTGAAAACCCTTTTTACCGTTGTCCAATGCTCTTTCCCTGGTTTTGACATATACCTGCTCAAAACTCCCACTGCATGTGCAATGTTTGGTATAGTACAGACCATTGCATACAACAAACTGCCAACTTCACTCACATATGGAACATGAGACACATCCTCCTCTTCCTCATGTGTCTTGGGACACTGATCCGTAGATAAATCTACTAGGAACCTTGATCGGTTTACATTCCTGCATATTAAACCTCTGTAATATTGTCTCGACATATTTTTTCTGATTTAACCAGAGTTTCCTCTTTTTCCAATCTCTTTTAATTTCCATGCCCAAAATGAAATTTGAAGCACTGAGATCCTTCATGTCAAATTTAGAGGACAACTAATTTTTCACATCCTGGATAATCTCCTTGTTGTTTCCTATCAACAACATGTCATCCACATACAAGACCAAATAAATCAAACGATCACCAATTAATTTAAAATACACACAATGATCCTCTTTGCTTCTTGTGAAGCCAAGTCCCAGCATATAAGTATCAAATTTTTGATACCACATCCTTGGTGATTGTTTTAAACCATACAGGGACGTTTTCAGTTTGCGTACCAACTCCTTTTTTCCCTTCACAACATAACCTTCTGGTTGCTTCATATAGATTTCTTCTTCCATATCCACATGTAGGAATGTTGTTTTCACATCCATTTGTTCTATTTCAAAATCAAATTCAACAACAACAGATAACATAAATCTTATGGAGGTTAACTTGGAAACAGGAGAAAAAATCTCACCAAAAACAATTCCCTCAACGTGGGAATAACCCTTTGCTACTAACTGAGCTTTGCATTTCTCGACTTTTCCTTCTGCATTCAACTTATTTTTAAATACTCATTTGTTGCCAATGGGCTTTCTTCCAATTGGAAACGCTACTAGATCCCAAGCCTCATTCTTATCCAAATATGTCATTTCTTTGTCCATGGCCCTTTTCCAGAGATTTCCATCCTCTGAATCCACTGCCTCCCTGAAAGTTCTAGGATCATCATCAGTAATAGACAAAGAAAAATTTGAACGGAAATCAGATGGACTATACCTTTCCAGTAGCCTTCTTTCTTGAACCGATCTCCTTAATACTGGAGTATGAGGATCTTCTTCTTCTGATTCATGTTCTTCTGTAGAGTCTGATTCATCATCCTTTAAATCAAACTCTATCTTATCTGGTTCTTCCTTACTTGGTAGGACTTCCTGTTTAACAACATCCTTCATTTCTCTAAATACCACATCTTGGCTATACACTACCTTCTTAGTTTCTAGGTTCTAAAGCTTATAACCTTTGAGACCATCTTTATATCCAATAAAGATACACTTTTCAGTCTTCTTATCCAACTTACTCCTATTTTCCTTTGGAACATGAGCATATGCATCACAGCCAAATACCTTGAGATGTGTGAGAGAAGGTTCCTTACCAATCCATACCTCTTGTGGATTATTGTCATCCAATTCTAATGAGGGTGATCTGTTGACCAGGTAACATGTAGTACCCACTGCCTCTGCCCAAAATTCTTGCCCTAACCTGGCACCATTGAGCATGCGCCTTGATTTTTCCATCAACGTCCTGTTCATTCTTTCTACAACTCCATTTTTTTGAGGTGTATATGGAGTAGTCTTCTGCCTTGCTATACCGCACTTCTTATAGAATTATTCAAATTCATTTCCGTAGAACTCTCCACCATTATCTGTCCTCAACACCTTAATTATTTTCTTTGTTTGATTCTCCACAAGACCTTTAAACTCTTTAAACCTGTCAAAGACTTCATATTTCTTCTTGAGGAAATATATCAAAGTCTTCCTCAAGAATTCATATATAAATGAGACATAGTACACAGATTTTCCTAATAATGGGACCGACACATGTCCAAAAAAATCACTGTGAACTAGCTGTAAAATTCCTTCTATCCTCGTTGCACCAGAGGGGAATCTTACCCAATTCTTCTTCCCATATAGACAATGCTCACATAAATCAAAATCCAGAGAGCAGTTAGACATACCTTCAACCATACCTTTACCATGTAGTAGTCGAAGACCCTTCTCTCCGATATTCCCTAGTCTTTGATGCCATAGCATAACCTTTTCTCCAGAGACTGTAGGAGTTATTTCTTCTTCAACTCCAATATCAGGAACAATAGAACTATTACACCCATCACTAATAGGGCTTCCTTGCAGCTTATACAGAGTTCCAAACCGATCTCCCTTCAACAACACCATTGCTCCTCTAACCATCCTGCAAGTTTCCTTTTCAAAAATTGTTTTTACCCCTGCATCGTCCATTTTTCTTACAAAAATCAAATTTATGGCCAAACCTGGGATGTGTAGAACACCAGGTAGGGTTATAATCCTTCCATCTATGAGCCTCAACTTGACTCTTCCTCTTCCTATGATTATGTTTGTCGAATCATTACCTAAGAAAACATTACCTCCATCATACCTTTCATATTCACAGAACCACTCCCTGTGAGGAGTCATTTGAAAGGATGCACCAGAGTCAACCAATCATGCCTCGTGATTTGCATTTGTGCTTGAAGAGGCCAAGTACACATCCCCTCCTTCTTCCTTAGAGGTATTTTAGTCTATAGAATGAGATTCTTCAGATCCCTTCTTTTTCTCAACCTTGGATCTACATTGCTTCTTGTAGTACCCTTCTTTTCCACATCTCCAACATACCCTTACAAAATTTTTGAGAGATTTATATCTACCCTTAGAATTAGATCTTCCACTTGAGAAATTAGATCTACTCCTTTCCTGGGAACGTCCTCTTGCAAATAATGCGTCTATGCTCTGTCCTTCCATATTATTATGTCTCATCTCCTCTGAAAACAAGGATGAGACCACTTCTTCAAACTTCAAGGAAGTTGTATTACTACCTATGGCCACAACCAGACTATCCCATGAGTCTGGTAAAGAACACAGTACACTAATACATTTATCTTCATCTGAAATTTTAATATCAACAGATACTAACTGACTTACCACAGTATTGAAGGAATTCAAATGCTCTGCTACTAAGTCTCCATCTCTCATCCTCAAGTTATACAGCTTCTTTCTCAGGAATAGTTTATTCACTAGGGACTTAGACTGATACAACTTCCCCAACTTTTCCCATAAATCCTTGGTTGTAGCTTCCTCTGACACATTCAGTAATACTGAATTGGAGAGACACAGTTGGATTGTGCTCTTTGCCTTCCGATCCAACTTTTTCCAGTCATCTGCTGAAGTTCCTGTACGTGCAGTTACTGGATTTACTGCAATCCACTGATCTTGGTCCACCAACAAATCTTCCATCTTGAGCTTCCACAACTCAAAACTTTTCCCATTAAACTATTCGATCTCCATCTTCGAATTGCTTGCCATTTATTTTCACCTGAAAAATCAATACCACATATCTCCCACTGTAACAAGGCTTATCACAGTCCCAAGCCAAACCCTTGACCACAAAGGCGTCCCCCTGAAGCCAATAAAGCTCTAATACCAAATGTATATTTTAACCTTGTACAATATCTGTTGCAAACAAATATTCAGTAAAAGAACATAAAATATACAATGGAAAATACAAACATTACACAGAGATTTTTCCCCTGGAAACCTAAATCAGGAAAACCAACATATTCTATATTCATTCATTTGTGATACATTGTTTACAATACAATATACATTTAGGAGCCAACGACATCCAAAACCCTAACCCAATGACCTGGATTAGTCCAAAAACCTAATTCCTTAACCGGAAATAGAAAAACCATCGACAAAAACTGTGTGCCAAAAAACCACCTAAATACGTGACACATTTCCCAAGGCACATGACACTACTACTCGTGCAAAGAATATAACACATACCCAACAAGAATGTCAGAATGAATGCTATAATCAATGGAAATGAAAGGATTGGTGGAAATGATGGTTGACACTACTTTTATATAGAGGAATATAGGACTCTTAGAATTATCATAATTATTGTACCCATCTCATGCTCACATACTACGTGAGAAAACTTTCCCTACCAACCTCTTACATACATTCAATGATTGCTTGATAAGTCAAAGGAGGAGGATAGATTTCTTTAAGGCACGTGGAGTAAAAGAGATGAGTTCTAAGGTTGGAAATTTTCAATAGAGGATGTACTTTCCCATAGCACCCATTTCCTCTTCCCCTCTAGTGGAAACATAATGCTCTACACAATCATCTTGGACCATTATATATTATATTCCAACATTAATGTTTACATAGATTTCTTTTACCTTGGTAGCCTACCACACAGTCCATATAAGTATATTTTCATCATACATGCCTACTAGTTGGGCCTTGGCCTTGAGCTCATTTTTACATCATCTATAAGTGGGGACATTTATTTGAGCTCACTTGATTTGGCTCATGTCATTATAAGCTATTGTATAGAATTTATACACAATCTGATCCAATGCATTCCAGGGGTAAAAATAGGGGTATTATATTCCCCTCTCCCTTGTAATAGCATCAACCTCGATGCTTCTCAAAATTAGAACAAAAATGGGTATGTCTCCATCATGGCATCCTACAGCTCCCATATATCCTCATCAAGACCAAAGTGCTTACATTGCATCTTTACCTATCAAATGGCTTAGTTCCAAAGCAATGTTACTTCTTTGTCAAGGATGTATAATGGCATATGGAACTCTTCCTCTAGTTACACATTAAACTTCAACCACAGATAATTGGTGATCTACTTGGTAATCTTCCAGTGCAACATAGATGTTAAGAATAATCCTTGCTACATCATCAACAATTGTAGCCTCTTGAATGTTTTGAATATTCGCGGTGTTCTACTTTTTATGTGGGCAATTTTTGAGAAAATGACCTCCACATTCCCCAAATTAAATATGTTCCCTTGGAATCTTCCCTACTAACTGAGTTAGCTTAGCCCCACATTGAGATAGTTGACTTTATTCATTTTTATAAAGGGGAGGTTTGAACCCTTTCTTCCTTTGGTTGAACTTCTCCTTCTTTTCTTCCTTCCATGTTTTGTGGAGTTCTAGCTTATTTTTATTTTGATCATAACAATAATTAGCTTTTCAGTGGCCTCATCCAAAGTTTGAGGTTCATCGAGCTCAATAAATATCTTTATAAGATCGAGGTAATCCACTTAAGAAATGGTGGATGTTTACTTTCTCATCCTTGATTTACTTAACATACATCAACACCTCCAAGAATTTGTTTACATATTCATCCATGGTTAGTTAGCCCAATTTTAGATTATGGAATTCATTATTTTACCATCATAATATCCATCAAAAAGTTACTTTTGTTGGAAGTTCTTATAGAACTATTTCCAAACAATCTTTCTCTCATTGATTTTCTAAATTGCACCTAAGATGCTCCCCCCAAATTGAATCTCTACCATTCAAATTGAATATGGCCACTTTGGCCTTCATATTTCCAAAATAAGCATGGACTTATAAATAGTTTGTCATGATCCCAAGAAGCCAAGCCTCAACTTATTTTCCAAATTTAACTTCACTATTAAATATAGGTGATTTTGTCTTTCAAAATTATCCATGTAAATTATTTATAAAATGATTCTTCTTCCTATGCTTATGCAAAGAAAATGTTGAATTGCTCAGTGAGTCCTTGGAGGTAGATGCCTCACTAATAGATAATTTGGAGGTAGATGACTCACAAATAGAGAATTTTGATGGTATATATCCAAACTCTAGTGTATTTGGAGTATGTGATTGGTGGAGGGGAACTCAAGTAAAATCTCGCAAAGATGGAGTCCATCCTCAAATGGTCAATTCCTACTATTGTCACTGAAGTTAGGAGATTTGTTGGGGTAGTGCAGAAGCTACAGAAGTTTATAGCATCCTTTTGATTTATATTTGTACCACTCCACTCCATAATAACCAATGGTAATATTTTCTAGTGGAGAAAGAATCAACAAAACGCTTTTGATGAGTTGAAACATAAGATCAATCAAGCACCAGTTCTTGCAATTCCTAACTCATAGAATACTTTCGAAGTGGAGATAGATGCAAGTGGATATGCTATAGATTAGTGTTGATGTAGATAGGTTACCATTATGCATCATTCTAAAATGTTTCATGGTTGATTCCTAAACTACCCTATGTATGCTAAGGAACTGTATGCCTTGGATCAAGCTATTAAGAAGTGGAAGTAATATCTGATGGGAAAGGAAATCATTATCCACATTTATCACTAGCCACTGCATTATTTGCGGGCCAAGAATAAGCTTCAGTAAACTAGACACTACAAGTGGATCCAGTTTTCGTAGCAGTTCCATATAGTCATCAAATATAAGAAGGGTGGCACTAATAATTTGGGAGACATGATTTCAAGTCCACTCATGTCCAAGATTACTTCTTTGGAAACTCTTATGAACATGGATCCTTTTACCCATGATGCATACACAAAAGATAAGGACTTTCAAGTGGTATTTTAGTAGCTATAGGTCCAAATTCGTGTAGAAGAAGGTGACAATAAGGCTAACTATCATCTCCAAAATGGGTTGCTCTTCAAGCTAGAGAAGCTATGTGTTCCTAAAGGTGAAAGATTGCAACATATCCAAGAGGCTCACACCTCCAATGTTGTACGACATTTTGGTGTTGGAAGATAGTTGTCAACTTACAAAGGTATGTGTAGTGGCCTAGAATGAAGGAAGATGTAGCTCAATATACTAGAGGATGCATACTTTGTTGGTGTACTAGTAATCTTAGTAATATAAATGAAGGTTTATACAATCGCTTACCTATACCCACTCAACCCTAGGATAGCATCTCCATGGATTTTGTGGGTGGTTTTCCAATAACAAGGAAGGGACATGACCATATTTTGTGGTAGTTGACAAGTTCAACAAGTTGTCCACTTGTATGCCTTTGTAAAAAGACCATCGAAGGACAAGAAGAAACAAACAATATCTTTGAACAAGTTTGGATGCACTTTTGGATACCAAGGAGCACCATCTCAAATAGGAATACCACATTTCTCGGTCACGCCTTTTGGACTACACTTTGGGAGAATATGGATACCAAGTTGAATAGATCACAACTTTCCATCCACAGACAGATGGGAATACAAAAGTAGTCAATAGGACATTGGTTCAACAGTTTTTGAGGGGTTAAAATAAGAAGCATCTAGAGACTTGGGATGAAAATTTGATCTATTTTCAACACTCTTATAATAGAGCAGTCCAAACTTCTAATTTTAAGTCCCCTTTTGAAACTTGCTTTGGGTATTTGTCACCTTTTCCCTTACATGTTGTATATGGACAACAAGAAGGGGTGAGGAAAAATATCACGGGAGATGCATGGAAAGAAGAAAAAAATGTTGAAAAGATTAGGTAGATCCATTTGCATGTACAAGAGACATTGAAGAAGTCACAAGAAAAGTAAAAGGCCCAATATAATCAACAAAGAATCGAGAAATTATTCAAGGTGGGAGACATAGTTTGGTTGCATTTGAACAAAGAAAAGGATACATGTAAGAAGATCAAGGCTCTGTGGTATGGTCATTTTGAAGTTTTGGAGAAGATGGGTGATAATGCCTATAGATTTAGTCTACCCCCATATGTGTGTATTTACTCAGTAGTGAATGTGGAAAATCTAAAACTCGATAAATTTGAACTCTATGAGCCTTCCATGTTAGACCATGATACTAAGGAACACGACCTACCTACCATAGAGGACTTAGCATTAGAACCATAGGCAAAGTTGGTAGAAGATATAGTTTTGCAGAAGAAGTCTAAAACTACCAAATAGGGACAACATGACCTCTGGAAAATAGAGTTGAAATGACAACTTCCAGACAGGAAAAATAGTACTCCAGAGAGAAGGTAGACGAAATATTTCTTCACCCCATTTAGTAAAATATTTCGGGGACCAAAGGCCTCCATATGGGATTGCTAATTGTCTTTGTGTGAGTGTTTTTGTCCCTCACTAATTGTCTTTGTCCTTGACTAATTATCGTTCATGGTTGGGATTGCTTCCACTATGATATGATCCTAAATAAGATTATGTGTAGACCACAAAGTTTCTTAAAAGACTATTAATAAGTCAATGACATTATTCATATTTTCTTCAACATAATCCTAATTACCCCAATAACATTATTCATATTTTCTTCAACATAGTCTTAATACATAATCCTAATTATCCCAATAACATTATTCATATTTTCTTCAACATAGTACTACTTACCCCATGTATTATTCATATTTTCTTCAACATAGTCTTAATACATAATCCTAATTATCCCAATAGCATTATTCATATTTTCTTCAACATAGTATTAATTACCCCATATGCATGGGGTCCTTAAATTGGCCAAAACAGTTCATTAATTAATTTTAAATATTTCCTTTTCAAAATCTTTATTCATTTAAAAATATATATTTGAAATTTTTCTTATTTATGAAAAATATTGAAAATAACTATTTTAAAAGTATAACTTTTGTTCCAGATCTATATCCTCTTTCATATTTTATATTCTATAAGCTGTTGATGTACCAACAACCAGTTTCTTCATTTTCTTACTTGTCCCAACAACCAAACCTACGAAACACAATGCCTGTGGTTGTCATCCACACAATCCTTCCTTGCCAGAGGAAGCCGAGTAAAGTTGTTTGACAGGTTTGTCCTATTTTCGATTCCTCTTCAAAAGGAGAAAAATGATTATTAGAGGTGATTTTACATATATGGTTGACATTGAATACCAACCTATGGATTTGGAAAAGGCCACGCTGTAGCATATCGTCGTAGTTCTATTTTATTATTTGTTTTCTTCTCGTCCCAGAACATTCCTCGTCGTATCCTTTGCCAAGTACCTAATTCTATGCGTTTTTTTCCATAATTTATACCAGAAATTTTGGTATTGAGATCACGTTTAATACTAAGCCAAATACCTAATTCTCTGGTTTTTTCTTCATATTTTTTACCAGACATTTTGGTATTGAAATCACGTTTAATACATTTAGTTGTCTCGGCCATAAATATTGCAGATCCATAAATGGGGTCACCGCTTTCTTTGTTAAAAGACGCCACGAATTCCCAAGTTATTTTACCACTGTATAGATGTGTCGTCTGGATCTCAAAAACCTAATAAATGTCGAAATTATTTTTCTTAAAAGCTGAAGGACACATTCACAGATAACGATAATTCATGGACAGTCTGCGTCGGCATCTGCAGCTGATGGGGATTTTCTCACTGTTCAGAAATCATGGTGTGGACCAGTCAATAAATGTCCTTCCTCTGTCTTATGTGACATGTGACAACTGTTAGTTCAGTTTTTTCCTCGGTGTAATATCTATTATTAATAATAAAAATCTCTAACTACAAAGTATTCTCAGAAAGGAGATCAAAACATTATAATCTACTATTAACGTACTAAAATGTAATCGATTATAGGAGAGATTTCCAGCGATCCAGGTCTCACATGGTTTTCCATTACTGTACTAAATATTTGATTACAGAACATCGCTATTATTAACGGCCTCCACCAGTCCTAGATCTTAGGAAGTATGAAAAATGAGCTGACAGCTTTTGGAATCAATATACAGTAATTCTCAAGAGGCTCAAGTATTTGATTAACAAAGAGCAGCATGTCGCATTCACAGTTCGTTCTTCAGATACTTTTTGGAATCAATATACAGTAATCTCGAGGATCAAGTATTTGGTTAACAAAGATCAGCATAGCATGTCACATAGTAGAGAATAAAACTTGGGAAGGACTCTCCTCTCTACTCCAACTAATTGAACTACAATCACTTACATTTTTAAATCAATATTATTAAATATGACCAATTTTTTACACATATAAACCCTTTATATCATTGAATAATGAGTCTCAAAAATATTTAAAAACAAAATAAGTTTGGTTGTTTAAACTTTTTATATTATAGTAAAAATTGAACAATGAAAAAGATATAGTATTGAGGATTTCCTAGTAATATTAAGCAAAATCTCTAATTTACTACAAAATCTCTAACATACTACAAAGTATTTAAAAAAAAAACATATACATATATTTAATATTAGTCAAGCTTTAAGAAGGGTTAAAGGTGGCCAATTTTCTCTATATTTAGATACTAGATGTGGTGTGGTTTAGTGTAAACCTATTAATTTATTTAAATATTAAATACTATATAATGGATGTGGTTGAGTGTAAACATACTAATTTAGTTAAATATTAAATATTTTGTATTTTTTAATATAAATAATAATAAGTTGTAAATTTATCAAGTTAATTGAAGTTATATACTATTCATTCATATGAATATTTAAGATAAAATGTTTATAATATTAATATATGCATAGAAAATAATTAGAAATTAAAATTTGAATGTTTCAAAGAAATTTAAAAAATACATTGAATTTTATTTTATGTTTTTATTTGAAAGTTAATTGAAGTTATACATAATGATCTATTCATATGAATATGCATATTTAAGATAAAATGATTATAATATTAATATATATGTAGAAAATGATTAGAAATTAAGATTTTATGAATATTAATATATGTGTAGAAAATGATTAGAAATTAAAATTTGAATGTTTCAAAGAAATTTAAAAAATACATTGAATTTTATTTTATTTTTTTATTTGAAAGTTAATTGAAGTTATACATAATGATCTATTCATATGAAAATGCATATTTAAGATAAAATGATTATAATATTAATATATATGTAGAAAATGATTAGAAATTAAGATTTGAATGTTTCAAAAAAATTTAAAAGATATATTGAATTTTATTTTATGCTTTTATTTGATATAACAAACATAGATTCATATGTATTCATAGAAAACAAAATTTTAGGAAAAAATCAAGCATAATCACACACAACATGCAAATATAAGAATTTTCATAATACATCAATTTTGCATATTCATAAACAATGATAGAAGATTTATCTTTTAACAAAAATAGGTCCAAGAAATTGTGTAAGTGCAATTCTCTACCCAACCATAAGTATCTAGTGTAGATACCACCCCTAAACCAAGCTATGAGGCTACTAGGGGGAAGGAACTAAACGACATGCTTCTCTCTCTCTCTCTCTCTCTCTCTCTCTCTCTCTCTCTCTCTCTCTCAACCCAACACATTTACTCCCCTACTCAAACAATCTACTCACTACATAACATTACAAGCATCTCATATAGACATCAACAACCAAGGGACTATCTTCCACTACCCCACAAAAAACAAGGTAGATCTTTCCTTTCTTTTCTTCAAGAGTGCTTCGGGGATATTCTTCCTCCTATTGCTCTTGAATGTGGGTAGAAAAAGCCCAATCCATTGTATTTCTTTTAATAATTTCTTGCAATATCAATACCTAGCTCTCAAGCACCTAAAGAACAAAAAATGCACAATGGGTGAAGGGTTCCTCACTTTCCTAGCCTCTATTCTCACCTATAGCGAACTATCTTTCATTCCAACTTTGAATATTCTTCTTTAGATTGTTGATTTTTGGTAAATTTCCATCTTGGTAATAGTTAACAAGGGAGAACAAAACATGAGTGATTTAGAGCAACCACATGAGAATGTAAGAATGAATGCTAGAGTCAATCAAAATGAAAGGATTGGTGGAAATGATGGTTGACATTACCTCTAACTATAGGATTATAGGACTCTTAGAATTCTCATAATGATTGTACCCAACCCATGCTCCCATACTACATGAGAAAACTTCCTACCAACCTCTTACCTGCATTCAATGATTGATAGATAAGTCAACGGAGGTGATGACTTTATTTAAGACACGTGGAGGAAAATAGATGAGTTCTAAGGTTGACAATTTTCAATAGAGGATTTACTCAATTGGCTTAGCCCCACATTGAGATAGTTGATTTTGCTAATTTTTATAAAGGAGAGGCTTGAACCCTTTCTTCCTTTGGTCGAACTTCTCATTCTTTTGTTCCTTCCATGCTTTGTGGAGTTCTAGCTTATTTTTTTCTAATCATGACATTACTTCGCTTGTGTATGGCCTCATCCAAAGTTTGCGGCTCATCGAACTCAATTTTATCTTTATAATACCAAGGTAATCCACTTAAGAAACATTACATGTTTATTTTCTCATCACTAATATACCCCCAAGAATTTGTTTACATATTCATCCAAGGCCACTTGGACCAATTTTAGATTATGGAATTCATTGATTTCACCATCATAATATCCATTAGAAAGATACTTTTGTTGGAAGTGCTTCTTAAGCTATTTCCAAGCAATATTTCTCTCATTGATTTCCTTAATTGCACTTGAGATGCTTACCCCAAATTAAACCTTTTCCATTCAGATTGAACCACTTTGGTCTTCATATTTCTAAAATAAGCATGGAATTAGAAATACTTCCTCATTCGAAGAAGCCAATACTTGATTTCTTGTCCAAATTTAACTTCACTGTTAAATGTAGGTGGATTTTCCTTTCAAAAATTTTAAAATACTTTTTCTTCCTATTCCTATGCAAAGAAAATCTTGAATTGCGCAATTAGTCTTTAGAGATAAATGACTCACTAATAGAGGATTTTGATCGTATGTGTTCCATCTCTAGAGGTCTTTCTCATGCTATTTGACCTCTTGCGAGAATGAATTTTTGAATCGTTCCCACATCCACAATCATTATTTGAGCTTTGGACATGGCAAATTTACCTTTGTATAACAGGAAAGATTTAGAGCATAGCAACATTAAAATGGTTATGTACCTATTGATCTTTACTTAACCATTCATTGTCTACATTATAGTTTTGTATTTCTACTCTGAAATTTCTTATATTCTCTTTAATATATGGAGGAGTCACTTGATTTCTTTGTCCATTGGATTCTATTTTTACATTTATATCTTATATATTTTCACCCATGGTATCTTCATCAAATTCATAATGGTCATGTGCATTTTTCATAATGATAGCTCTCAAGTCAAACCAAGACCAAGTCTTTGTTATTTTAATTTTCTAAATGAATCAAAAGTTTTTCTAGGAATAGTGTTAGGGTCCTGTCCTAACCTTCCTACTTAAGTTACTTAAAATTTAATTAATTAATATATGTAGACATATTATTTGAATAATGCTCATTAGATAGAAGTGGATAGTTATTTAATGCCATTTTTTTTTTTTTATTAAATAAAACCTACTAGGAAGTTGGTACTCATTAATAATGGAACCACAAATAGTCAAAGTTTTTCTATTGAGATTCTATACAAAGAGATAGGAGGCTAGGAAATGTTTTTGTGGAGTATTTTTGTATTTGGAGCTTTCCTTGGTGAAAGGTCACCCCACTTTAAGAGGCAATTGAAAATGTATTTCTTTCTTTTGATTATCAAGGGTATATTTAGCATATTTCATCTTGTTTTTCTCTTGTATATGGTTTTTTGCATTTATAATCTTTGTATACTTGTTTTGTGTTTCAAGCCTAAGGGTTAAGGAACACTACAAGTGGTATGGAGCACTTTCTTGAGCTAGCACACATCTAAATTTTAGCAAAAAGAATTTTAGACTAGAAACGTGTTTTGATGTATTTAAATGACATAAAGATTTGTCATTAGGAGAAAACTCTATTGGTATTCCTTCAATTAGTACCTCATTAGGAAACACCCGTATACAAAATTTCCTTCCACCTACCCTAGGGTGTATTAGAATCTCTCTAAAAACACCTAAAACCAACCTTACATAAAATTGTGGCCATCCTATTGTTATAATACATACAAGGGTACAATCTATCATCCTTAGTTAGTGTCCTGACATATTAAGGTATTCTTAGAAACCCTTCAGTATACCATATAGCTATAACACTTACTCCTTTGATTTTAGGACCCTAAAAACCCTAGCTTCTACCATACACCACTCAAAAACCCTTCAGTATACCATATAGCTATAACACTTACTCCTTTGATTTTAGGACCCTAAAAACCCTAGCTTCTACCATACACCACTCAAATTAGATTACAACCATAATCCTTTAACTGAAATTTAATTACAATGAACCAAAAATCATTGATGAAAAAAATACAAAACAAAACCAAACAAAAAAAAAAACAAGAGCTACACTCCCCTTGCAATCCCAATTTAATACAACATTCTACCACTCTATCGATACCAAAATAAAGCAGAACTATGTAAACGGGGCACTTGATTAACCACTTACATCTTCCCATTCACAACGAAATCAAACAATAATATAAGCATAGACAACGTTCTTTGACTCTCTTACACTAGCGCATATATCTGTTTGCAACAAAAATTTTATTTGGCTCTTTCAACAATACACATACGCCCAATCACAGTTAAATATAGGAGATACCATGCAATTAAAGAGGCACCCAAATGTATGGTTGGAGGTCATTAATTGGTTGGAATTGAATAAAATTAAAAGTCAGCCTCATCATCGTCTAGAATGCATTTACAATGTATTTTG
>ML790861.1:44396-85010 GCA_009831015.1 Picea engelmannii | reverse complement strand
TCCTCCTCTAGAATATTCTTAGGTGATGGTAGCACTATATAAAGGGGTTCAAGCAATGTAATGAGACATGAAGAGAAATATTGTATTTTGAGCGGTAGCTCAATAGGAGGATGCCCCCTCAAAGAGGCAAGTGAACAGGAGAGGATCCCTTCCATAATAGGATCCATTGTATGGTGTTGCCCTACCTCAAGGCTTTGATAGTAATAAAGGAGATTGTGCATATTGTTCTTGTATATCTATTGTGGTGCTTTTATATTCAGTATTTGGTTCTTAACAAAGAAGGTGATAAGGGCTGGAGTTGGAGCTGCAAATCTACACCAGTTAGGACATAGGGACAACCTTCAGATAAAAAAGGTATGTTGATCTACTTTTCCTTAGTGTGAAGAATTGTTTGCCTATATAGATCTAGGGAAACCAATAGGAGTCTGAAACCCCTTTCTATCTAGGATTACTAGGGTAATCCTAGGGATATTTTGTTGTGTATTCAACAAGATCCCCATGGGAAAAAATCCCATAACAGAACTGGAGACTCCATTGGGGAAGAATTCTTCTCTAGTTGAGTCTTTTTTCCTACCTATTCCGCTGCTTGTTGTGATTTGAATTTGAGTCTTCTTCCATTCAACCATCCCAAGGTCTATATCTGGTAGATATGATAGGTTTGATCCACATATGGAAGATTTGCAACAGATCCATCTTTTTCAAAAAGAAAATTTTTGCAGGTCCTCGTGTGTTTCACTATAAGTGTCCCGTGAGGCCTCCTCGTTGGTTGATAGGCCCGTGTTTCGCGAAGCCCTATAAAAAATGCAGAATTGCAAACCCAAACCCTAGCCCTTTGTTGTAGGTCTATCCTCTGATCCAGAGTGTTCTAGAGTGGTCTTTTCTTATCTAGTTTGGTCTCTGTTTGAAGACTTGATTGTCACATAAATTGTTTTTAAATTTTTTCTTGAGTACATTTCTATGAATTGATTTGAGGGATGATTTTAAGGATGGAATTTATTTTAAAATGTAGAAACCTTGGCAAATCTTACTAATCCTTTATATGCCAACTATAAAATGTTAAGCGATATTTTTGTAAAATTATTCAAATTTCTAAGGATTTTATATAGTTTGTATAAATTTTTGGTGTTTTTTGAGGTAAAATAATCTTATCCTATAGAATTTGGGTGAATCATTTTTAGAATAGCGAATCCTTTTTTGAGAGAAAAATTGGAAAATTAGCCCATGAGCAACATTTAACCCCTAAAATCATTGTCGATTGATTTGTACTTCTTGGATAATGTTCTTTTCTGTGTAAGAACTTTAGTAAAGTTGGGATGAGAATCCAACATATATGAAGAGATCTAGTTGTTCTTGTCATTGGTTGTTCTACTTGTCCTTGTATGACCATTGCTCATCACTATATCTACCCCTCATAGGTGAGTTTTTGGGTGTGATTTCCATAGTGACATTGGATTGGGATGATCCAACCTCATTCCCAATATCCTACAACCCATGTGATTGTTGTTTTATGTTGGTTTCCTTTTTCATTTGCCGTTCTTGTTTAGATAAGGAATTGTTTACATTTCAATTGGAAAAATTACAAAAAAGACAAAAAGATCTCCTGCATGCTAGATTTGTTTTTGAAGCATCAGTGTACAAGTGCATTAGAAGCATTGGTTGGTTTCAGATTTGATTTGTTTGTTGGTTGCTTGGTGTGTGTGAGGTTTTATTTCTTAAATTTGCAACAACAAAAAAGAGAAATCTCCCTCCCTCCCACAACTAGAGTTCATCGAAGTGAAAAAATTGCATTAGCATACTTGCATTACTTGGTTGGGTCAAGAGTCATCACATCATTAAAGTTTCATCTATCACCTTTGGACCTAAGCAACAACCACTAAAAAGAAGTGCATATTCTAAAATCAATTAGACTTTTTTCTTTTGATAGTAAACCAACATTAGATAGGCCGAGGGCCTTGGAATAGGATCGGACGGTAAACTGTCCAAGGCCAAAAAATGAAACCTAGAGCCATCAAAGAGCGTCAAAATCCATTCTTGCAACTAGTGTGTCAGGAGCCTCCTATAACAAAAGAGTTAAACGTAAGTTCACATCGAGGCAAGTTGGAAGATACCCCTCTCTCCTTGTTTTGGTTTTTGTGGTATCACTTCGATTGTTATGTATATGAGGGTTTCGTTGGTTAACTCCTTCATAGATTTGACCTTAGTTACCTTTCCCTTACATGTGGTCAGACCTATGACTATTCTCCCGATCATTGATTGTAAGGTGGTAGCCATAGTGACCTTTCCTAGGGAGCTACAAAGTTAACTGCAGGTGGGATGTGTATATGGTACCTGGGGCATACGCTCATTCACAGTCTCAGTTCCCCCAGAGGGTGCTCACCTTAATAAAGGGTACTTGCACCGGTCAGGGTTATTTTGTGTAGATCATCGTAATTGCTCCTCATACCTTTGCTAGTCAATCATGTGGGGAATTCATCTCCCCCATAGGGTTGGTTTTCATAAGGCCCCTAAGACAATTGGTTTGCTTGTTGGTTTCCTATATTTGATTAGGGGTGTTCTCTTTGAGTCCAATTCTACGTCGGCCATAGGTTGATTTGTGTTTGGATAGTGACATGGTTTTTTCACCGTGGCTGAATTATTTCTCTGGTCTTGTCGATTATGAGGAATTGAACCAATTATAGGGGAAGAAACACCTATGAAACGATGTGAAATATCTGACAAAGACTTTGAAGGGCTTGAAATTTGGTTTGATGAAACTGGTTTAGTCAAGGTATAAGTGGTAGATGAATGTCCTCCACAGGATTTTAATCCTCCTTTGATCGATCCAAACACCCCTCTACCAATCCAAGTAGGGGAAATATTTAGTGAGCCTTTTTATTTGTTCACTCATCCTCCCACCATGTCAGGACTGAGTATCTTGTCTAGTGTAGATGAGGTTACGAGCCCATCCTCAAGTGGGACCAGGGTAAACCCCTCTGGGGGCATCCCTATGATGTACAAATTCCCCCCCCNCTAGATCCATTATAACTATACCATCCATACCATTCTCTTTTGGTTCCTTGATCTAGGTGATGCTAACCATGTCATCATATCCATTTGTTAGTTTACCAAATTTTCTACACCTACCTTGTCCATCTCGATGCCCACCTTTGGATCTTCTTCCATTGGGGGGGTGAGATTTGGTTTCAACATGGGGAATGGAATTCCTTCCACCTCCAAAATTCCTATGAGAGACCTGGTATCATCAAGAACTAGTTCAACTTTTGGGTGGAATATTTATAGTGGTTTTGGGGTTGTCCCTATTATTCCAGAGTCTGTACTTACGACTTAAAAATTACAGTGTCTAGGCATCCGAAAGTGTGTAGGGAATAAGGGAAGGGAAAGCATCAACCTTCGGGAAAGGAAGCTAGGGTTGATTTCCAGGTTGTCATTGTCTAGCTTCCAACTATTCCTGGATATTTATATCACGTTCGATAGCAGCCCACAAATGTTCAAGTTCTACCCGGGTAGTGGCTGTTTTAAGAATAGTATCGAAAAGGCTCAGGGCGATACGTGTTTGGTCTGACAAACCCGGTTCAATATTGGGATGTCTTGTCACAGGGACAGTCATAGAGGAACAGTGAAAAAAAAATGTAAAGGTTTAAAGTTCTAATGTTGTCTCTATTCTATTCGTAAGAAAGAGAACTTTATACCGATATTAAAGATAGAAATGCAAACCCAAGGCCCTTTTCCATAACTGAGCTATTTCAAATTAAAAGTGTATGTAAATGTAAGAAAAACATTAAGTTGTCTATAATGTGAGGCTCCTATCAAGGGAGAATATCACCCTGTAAACAGAAGAAGAAAATAGAAAGAAAAAGTTGATGAAGTACAAAATGTATATGGCAATATAAACAAATTACAGGTCTTGTACCTGTTGATAACCGATACAGAGGAAAAATGGTAAATGACTAGAAAACCAAAATCATGTATCACCATAGTAGTAGTTGTACTAAATTGTGGTTAAACATTCATCAGTTTTTATATGTATGAAATGGAATTGGAAACAAAGTGACAGAGAAAATAAAAACCATAAAACAGTCTTGACAGAATTGGGAATCTCTGTATTTGCTTTGTATTAATTTTCAATAGGAGAAATCCTCTATTACAATCGACCAAAAAGGTCCAGCCCTGGTTCTTTCTTCAAATTGTATATTTATACAAATTTAAATATGATGGAATCTCAATCGTTCCAGGATCTTCAGTTATAACAAGAAGGAGATTAATCATTTCATTTCTTTATCTCTGTCTTTATTTGGTACCAGAACCCTGCCCCCTTGCATGCTCGGTATAGGTGACAGATTTTTCCACCAGTTGAGATATCAACCTGGAAGGTTCTGCTTGATAATTAGCCTCAAAAGTATAACAATCACTCACCAATTGTGGCAATCTTTCTTCCACCTGTCGGTCTTGGGCACCGATAGCGCATAATTGTACACTTGGTTTAATTATCCATTTATCTATTTGGACTATGTTTGTTTGGGTTATTTGTGAGACTTCGACCAAATCTCTGTCTTCATTCTCATTTATATCGAGCAGGAGCTTCGCTATATTCATTCGGTCCAGTGTCTCAGCACTACTTTCGCTATCGAGACCCAATAGACTTCAATCTATTGACCCAAAAGTCTCTTCACAGGATTTTCTTACCTTCTTAGCTTGTTGTCTGCCTTTCGATATGTTGTGCTCCCATTCTTTCATTAAAATGTTACCTCGGGTCTGTTCTGGGATGGAAAACCTAGAACTATTTCCCATTTCCCTTTTTTGTTGTGGCTATGACAGCCTCTTGGAATGCAACCTGAGCCACCCTAGCTTCTTTTTCTCTGAGAGATAGGTTTTCCCATACTTGATTAATAAGTAGGAAGTTGTTCTGAATAGTCTCTACCTTAGAAAGTAAACTTTGTTGGGCTGCAGAAACTCTGCTCCGAATTTCTATAGCTTGGGATTGAAATATCCCGATATTGATTACCTGGCTCTCAGTGAGGTCTAATTTGGCCTGTAGCTACCCTATCAGTTCCCCTTGTTGATCTATCTACAGTTTACTAGTCTGAGCCATCAACTGTGCCTGTTCAAGATCAGCTTTGAGCTACTCGATCTCCATCTGATCAGATACTCTAGCTTTCTCTACTCCCCTATTCGCCTGATCTTTGGTAGCTGCCTCTGCTGTGGCTAGTTTAGCCTCTAATGTTTTGATTAAGTGATTTTTACACTTCAACTGATCCTTTAAGGATCCAACCGAATATTGGTTTGTTGTAGTGAAAGATCCCAATGTCCCTACTATTTGTGTTGCAAACTCCTCTTTTTTCATAGCTTTCCGTTCAGCTAAAATTTTGAATTTCTTGGTTGTTGTGCCTGCTTCTAGATAGTATTCTTGTTTGACAACAACCTTTCTCTTCTTGTTGAAGAAAAATTCATTTGGAGGAAGCTCTTCCATAGTTATGGGTGTTAACTCCTCGCCAAAAATCCAACCTGCATCGGGGGTCCCCTTTGTGGACTGCAAGGGGGTAACAGAGGTGATGGGGTTTCCGATCTGCTTAGATGATTTCCCCGGAGTAACCACCAAGGTCAGCTTCTTTGGAGGAATGGGAGTCTTTATTTCTTGTTTTGGGTCTTTAGTCTGCTCTCTCTTTTCCTGGTGTTCTTTTTGGTCAGGAGCGGAATCCTTGGAGCCTTCGGCTTTCGTTTTCTGCGCCTCTGGAGTTGTCGGTTTCTTACCCTGTAATACTGGGGGAAGGAAACTCAGTCTATGTTTCTGGAATCTGAAAAAATCATCTCTCTCTTCAGGTGACAGGGCTTGTACTCGACTCAAAACTTCATCATAAGACCTTGTGCCTCGGGAAATATCATCATGAGGTGAATTATCATGTTCAAATCTTTTAAGGTCGCAGTTAGTCATGTGATTACTCACGATCCAGAGTAGGTCGTGTTTCTTGAATTCAATATGAACCAATTTCATATCTTCTAAGGCTATTGCCTCATCCTTTGCATGCCTGAAATCTAATAAAGAATAGGTATTTAAATGAATGGGGAAAGGTGGCCATACCTTCTTTGAAAATCCTTTAAGCTCCTTACTAATGCCACCGATCACGGTTTGCCTAGCGATTTCACGGCAAGCCAGCCTATCGGGTATAAACAATAGTAGAGCATATGGCAGGACAGAAGCACCGAAAACCCTGATATATGAAAACTCTGCCTCTACATACCAGTCGGCCACACTGTTAAAATTTTGCGCGATGCTATCTGAAATTCTAGGTGGTGGGCTGTCGAAAATGGTGACATGCATCGGCACCATTTCCCAATTGAAGATTTCGTATACGAAATCTGCTACCGTATACGAAATGGTAGACATGGATAGGGTCAATATTGGATGTAGTCTAGATCCAGTTCATTCAGGGGAAAGGCATCATGAAACAAATGGCATCCATGATGTATGTGGACATGAAGAATGAGGCATCTTTCCCATTTGCCTTCTGCGTCTGATATTCTATGATCTGATTGGATAGACTGTCTGACAATAGCCTGACCCAATCGAAAGAATAGCCTTCGGCGACTATATGAATTAGGGGTACCCACGGGAGGAAGAAATGCATGGTGTCTTCTCTCCCATACAATCTGCAGGTCATCATCATTATGTATTTGAACTGCGGTTCCAAGGAGGAAATGGAATAAACTTCGTTAATATCTTCTATGAACTTCGCAGGGTGGGAGACCCAATCTTTGATTAAATCATATAGGCTCATGCCGTATTGCTCCCATTCTTTTTTTTTTAAACCCTCCAGAAATTCAGCATTGTATGTGAAGTTCGGCGCGGACGACAATTTTTACATCACCTGCAAATGTTCTGGTCTAAAGGTCCTGATAGTGATCTTCTACTCGTTGATGATGGTTCTGGTCAGAATATCTACATGATCTAGCGCCCATCGAATCATATCATAGTAAGGAAGAAGACGTGTCTTGGATGCTGCTTTATGCATTTCTGCTTGGACTACGATCTTGTATTTGTGACTAAGTCGTCATTTTCATTGTCGCTGGAATCGTTTGAATAGTTCACCAGTTCAGACTGCAGAACCTATGAGACGTATGACCAAGTCTTAACAGAATCAATGCTTCTGGGTGAAGTATCAGAAACATTATCCGAGCCTTGCCCAGAACTCTAGACGATTGCCTTGGATGCTTTTCGTGGGACCATGGTAGAAGATTCTGACTTAGCTCTTCTGCAGTAAAAACATGTATACATACATAAATTAGCGTGACGAAAAACTTCATTTGCGCAGGATAGAAATGAAATTTGAAAATAGTGAGGGGCAGAACTCTATACTTCGAGTTTTTAAAACCCCAGTGTCCTTACGAATAGAACGGTCAAATCATTTTCCGGGAAAGATTTTATTAGTAAAAGCACAATCATTATCTGTCATTTCACTTTATTTCAAAATAAATGCCATAAATGTTTTACGACTCGGGACATAAAATGACGCAAACATTTAAATTATCCATAGACTATGCGTGTTTAAAACTTTGTATTAGTACACCGATCAATTTTACTTAACGTTTAGTTAAGCTTTATTTAGCCTTTAATTAACCCTTTTCGGCATTCTCCATATCAGGGAAATTATTTCTATCCTTCGACCCCCTAAAACCTGAGATCGTGATGACGCGATCTGATTAAGTGAAGATATAAACTGGATTAAGAGTTTAATTAATCATTGTTAAATAATTTCGCAACTTCGCATATCGGGGGTACAAAGGTAAGGTTTTTAGGAGATGCGAGCGCCAAAGTCGCGAAACTCCAACAAGTCTTAACTAAGGTTTAAAGTCACTCAACTCTGACTTTGACCCGGGTAACTTTTAAAAGGTTTCGCAACTTCACACCTCAGGGATACGGAGTTAAGTTTTTTAGGAGACGTGAACGCCGAAGTCGCGAAACTCCGACAAGCCACAACTAGGGTTAGAAAATAACTTAACTCTGACTTTGACTCGGGTAAATTTTGAACGGTTTCACAACTTCGCACCTCGGGGATACGGAGGTAAGGTTTTTAGGAGATGCGAATGCCGAAGTCGCAAAACTCCGACAAGCCACAAATAGGGTTAGAAAATAACTTAACTCAGACTTTGACCCGGGTAACTTTTGAAAGGTTTCGCAACTTCGCGCCTCAAGGCTTGTAAAATATGTAACTTATAACTCCCGAGGTAGCAAAAGCACAAAGCTTGTTTAGTTGATTCAAAGATGTTTTGAGAATATAACAACCATCATTTTTTCATGTGATGGCGCTTCAGATACTTCCGCTAAAATAAAAGGAAAAGTAAAAGCCAAGTTTCGATTTCAAAGAAAAAATAAAAATAAAAATATAAAGTGACTGAAAAAGGCGGCTCCAACATAGGCTCCAACTAGGGATCCCATTTTCCTGTGAGATGGGAAGAACAGTAGACCATGTGCCTGTATTGGGTAAATGGAGTCATTGGGTAACACTACTTGTAGGAAAGGTATACAGAGGGAAAAAGAGATTGTGTTTTTTACTTTTGAAAAGATTTTAGCACTTAGATACTTTTTTAACTTAGCTATAGCCTCTTTCATGACTTTCTCCTTTCTCATTACTGAATTCAGGTCTGCCTTAGAACAATCAAAACAATCTTAGGGAAACCAACAGATCTTGTGGCTTTTGGCTTGCATCAAATGAAGTATATTATATGTTTTTTAATCGGGGAGTCTCGTCTGAGCTTAAGATGCAGATTCAGGAAAGGAAAAATTGGTTACCATAGTAGAATGATATTCATGTCTGACGGCCTTACAGATATCTCAGATATTGCTTCACTATCAGCGAGCCTGTTTAGTACCCCAGTGAAGTTATCTGCCCCTTTTTACTGAATTTCCTTTCACCACTTCGGAATTTACTTATGCATTTAAATGATGAGAACGAGGGCACTCATTTCTGAATTTCCTTTCATCGTCTCTTTGACTAGATGGGGGAAATCAAAAATTGAATTTCCTTTCACCATTTGTGTTATAATTTACTTTTTTGAACATGAAGTGGGGGCAATCAAAAATTGAATTTCCTTTCACCCTCTGTCTTATAATTTACTTTTTTGAACACGAAGTGGGGGCAATCAGTTTGTATGAGGGGTGACGTCTGTGTAATATTTGCAGTGGAGGTCCGTCAACTTACTTTGATTACTCAGTACCAACCTTCTCTTATCTTTCAAAACACCTTAGCCCGTAGGGAAATAAGGGGGAGAGATTAATTTTAGGGGACTTCCTTCTTAGCAAGCCTCAATCTTTCGAAACTGTTGAAAAACCTAAAAAAGTCAGGATTGACTTGTGCATAACTTCGTTTAGCAAGAGACTTGAGTAGTTGTGAATACTAGCCTGTTTTTCAAAATCTACTTTTCAGCTTCCGAAATTAGAACATAAACTCTTCTCCCTATGCATTCAAAACCTTGGAGAATACTTAGTTTTTCTTTGAGAAGGTAAAACTTGAACACAGAAGAAAGGAACGGGAAGGACTCATACAATCGAAAAACTTGATTCAGAAATTAAGACTGACTTCTGGAAACCCTTTTCGGGGACGCTTTACTTTATGTGACCCATTGATTTCCTATTACTTTTTCGTAAATGAATAACCTTGGAACCCAGGATAAATAAAAGTTCTTTTAATTATTAGTTCAGACGATATTACCGTATTTATGAGGTCATCTTGGTTTCCTTTGAAGGCCCTTCAAGACAGATCTTTTAGGAAATCTTACCTTTACCTTACCGTTTCGTTTTCCTTCTAAAATATCGAAAGTCTTTTCTATCACCTCTTTAGGCCGATTTATTTTCCAGTATACATATTTTTGTTTACTTCTTTAGCTCGTTTCGCTTGTAGCCAGAATCCTGTAAAAGAGAAATATGAAGGGTATCAAGGATTTTTAAAGGTGTCAACTGTATTAAAAATTCTGTATCTTTATTTCTACAAAAAAATTTGACCAAAATTATTAGTCTTGAAAATAGACTTACCCATGGGAAGTTATGAAATAAAAAGAAAAATAAACCAGTATGCATAATGGAATATTGTATATATATATCTTTTTTTTTTGGCGACTGATTATTGCATATAATGCTTTAGATAACGTCCATTAACAGGGGTGTTGAGGATTTCACCAACTAGATTTTCTAATAGAAAACAATTTTTTTCTTTGAGAGTTGAGACTCTGAATGGCCCATACCAGATGTGGTCGAATTTACCATGTTTCGTTGCTTCTTCCCTCATAGCATCTCATCTTAATACTAAATCACCTGGGAGAAATTATCTATCCTTTGCCTTACGGTCGAATAATGCTTTCATGTCATCTTGGTATTTCTGCAACCTTTCATCTACATTGACCCTGTGTTGTTGAACTTCAATTAGTTGATTTATCCTTCTTGTGATAGGATTTGGTTCTTTTGTCTGGTTTTGCCATAATTTCATCACGGGGAGTGCTAGGTTTATAGGTAACATCGCGTCTGTCCCATATACCATCTGAAAAGGGGAAATGCCGATAGATTTTTTAGTACCTATGTGATTTTCCTACAAGGCATATTTTAAATGCACATGCTAGGATTTTTTATTCTCATCCAACACTTTCTTGATTATATTTATCAGACTCTTGTTAGACGACTCAGCCAGCCCATTCTCTTGGGGGTAATAAGTTGTGGAATGGCCGAGTACGATATTGTAATTTTGGCAAAAGCTGATCATAGCCATAGATTTAAAAGCCTGGGCATTATCTGTGACTATCTTTTGGGGACAGCCAAATCTAGACAAAATATTGTCTTCTAAGAAATCCATTACCACCGAGTCTGTTTCCCTTCGAGTTGGAATATCCTCTACCCATTTAGTGAAGTAATCTATGGCCATTAAGATCCATTTGTGTTGGGCACTAGAATGGGGGTTAATCTCGCCTATAAAATCCAATCCCCGTTGTTGAAAAGGGGCTTCTGTTTTCACCAAAACTAACGGTAGTGCCGAGAGTTTGTGTTTGCCTGCAAATAGTTGACAAGGGTTATAGGCTTGGACCTTGGCGTTAACATCCGAGAAAAGTTTCAGCCAATAATAACCAGCCCTCAGAATTTTATAAGCTATGGCCCTCCAAGCGTGATGTCCCCCGCACACCCCTTCGTGAAACTCACTTATAACCCCTTCTGTTTCTGATTCGACTAAGCAAACTAATAAAAAACCAAGTGGGTCTTTCCAATATAATTGATTTTCAGAAATACAATACTTGACCATGTATTTTTAATGTCCTGGCTTTGGATGGTGATAGTTCGCTCAGGCATTTTAGAGTCAGCAGGTAGGACACTACGTTTCTGTACCAGTCTGATGATATGAACTTCTCTTCGATCCTGGTTTCATTTGTTTTCTCATCGAGCTCGTTTATGTCTATGCCCTCTTCACATCCTTGCAAGCCATTTATACTGAGAGCTCTAAAATTTGATTCAGCTAAAAGTTTGGCCAGGCCTTGTCCCTTTACCAGTTTGGTCGATTTGATTTCCAGGTCAAATTCTTGAATCTTGGCAAGCCATCGCCCCCTTTTTCTGTCACTGTCTGATTGTACCAAAATATTTTTCACATAACTGGTAGGTACGTATGCAATTATCATGGAGTGTAATACGTATGTTCTGAATTCCTTCAACACTTTTACCATGGCGTACACTTGCTTTTCTATTATATCATATTTAAGTTCTGCATCTCTGAGACTCTTGCTGAAAAAAGCGATCGGTTGCTCGAAACCTTCTTCTTTTTTTGGAGGAGCACCACAACAACTGTGTGTTCAGAGGCAAATGAGAAAATAAGAAACTCCTTTAGGTAATTGGGGCTTGCCAACATAGGTGCCTCGCTTATGACTTTCTTAATATGGGTGAATGACGCTTTGGCCTCTGCTGTCAACTTTACTTCGTTGTTCTTCTTCAGCATACCTGTGATCAATTTTACAATTTCAGTGAAGTTTGGAATAAATCTCCTTAAAAAATTATTTTTCCTAAAAATGATTGAATTTCTTTTACATTTCTAGGAATGTTTATAGTGTCTATCGCTTAAACCCTCTTAGGATCAATTTTAATTCCGTCGCTAGACACAATATGGCCCAAAAGTTTACCTTCTTGCATGGTGAAGTGTGATTTTTTGCGATTTAAGGAAATACCAAACCTGTGGCATTTTTCGAATGTCTGCTTAAGATGTATCAAATGCTCTTCGTCAGATTTAGAGAAAACCGTCAAATCATCGAGATAGATGACTATGAACTTGCCTCTCTCACCGATGAAAGTGATGTCCATAGCGCGTTGGAAAGTGGCACCTACATTCATCAAACCGAAAGGCATCTTATCATACATGAATGTACCCCATGGGGTAGTGAAAGATGTCTTTTCTTTATCTTGTTCATTCATGGCAATTTGATTATACCTGGAGAAACTGTCAATCATAGACATTTTGTTCGCTCCAACTACCTTTTCTAGAATGTGATCCATTTTAAGTAGTGGGTAATTGTCCTTGAGAGAGGACTTATTTAGGTTTCTAAAATCCACACACAGTCTAATTTCCCCACTCTTCTTTCTGACTGGGACCAGGTTTGCCACCTAGTCGGAATATCTCAGAGGTACTATTATTTTCGCATCTAAGAGATTTTTAACTTCCTTTTCGACCACAGGCAATAAAATGGGGTTGATCTGCCTAAGGTTTTGTCTAAAGGGTTTGACACCAGGCTTTAGAGGTATCGTGTGTTCAATTACGATCATGTAGCAGGTTCTTAGCTCGTCGTAAGACTAGGCAAAAATGTCTTAATATTGTCCGAGTAGGTCCTTATACTTTCCTTTCATTTCAGGAGGGAGGAGTTTAGATATTTTTACCATCCTGGATTCTCCTTTGGTCCCTATGTCATAGTCTTCCACTTCTTCTGGTTGGGGTTGTAAGGTGGATTTTACAGGCACGTCATTTTGATCAAACAGTCTTTCCAAAGGGATCAACCCTTTCAAAATGTAATTATTTTTTAAGACCAACATGCGATGATTTGCGATTTTTTCCTGGAACTCTTGAGGGTCCTCTCCCTCTTGCGTCATCCATATATGATCGTTCTAATTTTCTTGATCTATGTGAGTTTCGGAAAAATCGTCTACTGCTTCAAGGAACTTCCTAATTTGTTCATCATCCTCAAAAACCTACCAGTGTCGTATATTGTTTGGTATGGATGGTTTGTGTCTTACCTCTATGTGATACTTCAATTTAAAGGCTGTAGGAGGAGCAAAAGTCAAAGCTGCTTTGGCTAATGCATCGGCCTGCAAGTTTTCTGCACGCGGGATGAAGTGGACATTTACAGACGAGAAAAAGTTTTCCATTAGATCCCAGGCACAATTTCTGTATAATCTTAATCTTGGGTGCTTGGCTTGGTATTGTCGATTTATCTGTTTGACTATCAACTCCGCATCTCCATATACTTCCAGGTTTTTTATGTTTAGCTTCCTGGTAGCCTCCAATCCTAGGACTAAGGCTTTGTATTTGCATACGTTGTTATTATAATCTATATCCCACTAAATTCTGTAAGAAAAGGGGACAACAAATTTATCTTCGGGAGCCACAAAAAGTACTCTTGCACCATCTCCTTCGCATGACAGGGCACCATCAAAAAACATTTTCCAGATCCCGGTGCTACACATATCTTCGGTCATGTTTCCTGACTCTTCCTGACCTATATAATTTTCCTCTGTGAAACTATATAAACCATCATCAAAGGATAAGATACAATTTCCTAAATCTTGATCTGCAATATAAATAGGGAAATTGTTAGGATTTTGAGGATCGCTTACTGTATATGCTAACCTCGTCTCTCTGTATAACCAAGTAAGTTCCCCACCAAACACAGGAATTGTGGCGTATGTCATATCCAGTTGAAGAGACCCCCCAAGTTTGGCTCCCCATGACCTAGACAACAGTAAGTTGTACTTGGGGGGGATATCGGCGATAACTACATCCATCAAAACGCTCTTAATCGGGACCTGTGCAAGGGTGACTACTAAATCCTTTATCATACCCATGCACTTAACTCTTCTCAAATCGAAAGAGTAGAGATATCCATAAGGTCTGGTGATCTCGAGGCCTAGTCTGTCCATAATAGTTTTGGGCATCACATTATGTGAGGCCCCATAGTCTTACATGTAGTTATGAAGCAGTCAATCATGCACATTTAAGGTGATGTAAAAGGGAGCAAAAGTGTCTCTGGCACCTTCAAAATGTGGACCAAAAGTGATACTAGGCTTATCATATTCCAAATTCAAAATGTCAGATTGGATTTCTAGCTCCGAAACGCCTATCACTTTGGTAGTTTGCTTTCAATATACTGGGTTTTTCGCTAATTCCACCAGAGGAATTGGTATATTAATTTTATTTATCTCATTTTCGAAATTGAAAACTCCACTAACCTTGTCTGTTTCTTTGGTTGGAACCTCAAAATCTTTCTTCCCCAACTTATTTTTCTGAGCTGACTTATTACTCGTGATTTTGTTCAAAGGTGTATTTGTATCAACTGCCTTGGTTTCCTTTGTCTGGGTCTCAACCTCCTTCACTTCGGGATCTTGCAAGTCTACCACTTTCACTTTGCTATTAGATAACGCGGTTTCTTTTGGAGCAGGCTCGTATGTTTCACCTCTTGGGAGAATTTTCTTAGGTTGAGTAGTTGACGCGGGCTTATACTTAGATCTCAGGTTGTACCTAGGTTGGACCTCATCCATTGTCATATTGGTCACTTCTTCATAGCTACAAAGGTTGGTGTCATCTCTGTCTTCACCTTCAATTGACGATTGTTGAGTGTTCAGAGACTTCTCGTAATCCTCTTTAGTCAAGTAAGGTTGTGTGCAGTCACCGCCCAAGTTCGTTACATCTTCATCCAAATCCTCGAAATATTGGAGATCATTTCCTCCTATAAAATTTTCATTCTTTAGGGGAGTTTGTATTTTTTGATCCTCGTTTTTTATCTGTCTTTGTTGGTTTGGGGGATTGGGATTTATCCTAAAATCTTTCTTGATGAAAGAATCAGCCTTGGACTGTTCCAGCTCCATCCTGGAAATCTTATTTGATAGTTCCTTAATTATTCTGGCCATATCATCTACTTTGTCATCTGTGAACCTATTAGACCCTGAAGGTCCTACTTGTTCCCTAAAGCGTATGGCTTCTCAGTTTCTCATTTCTACTTTAGCTTTCAACTTACCAGAAGCCATCATATTTGAATCAATTTCTACAACATCGTCTTGCATTAGGTTTAAGGTAGCTCCTCTTCTTTCCCTTAAAATAAGGGCAAAGTCGGATTCGAAAGCTCCCACGAAGGTTACTTTGGCTACGGGTTGGGACGGTTTAACCTCGGCTGGGATCTTATTATATAGTTTGTTGAATATTTGAATAAACTCCATAACTGTTTCTGAATTCTTTTTCCTTAAAGACCCAAACTCGGTCAAATAATATAAGTGGTCCTTTCTTTCGCCCCATTTTCTAAGGAAAGAATCTTCCAAGGCATCATATGACAAAATAGATCCTACAAGTAGACTCTGAAACCAGGTTCGGACCTGACCTTCGAAAGTTTGGATGAAAAGTCTCGAATACACGTCTTCATGTTCAAGACCTAGGATGTATGCGAACTGATCAAAGAAGTTTATGTGTTCACCAGCGGTCAGATCTCCTTCCTCGGTAAATTTTGGCAATTTTTTTATATAATTTTCGGGAAGGTCGTGTAGAGGAATAGGCAAGACCAAAGGTGCATATCTAGCTGCCACTTTAGCAAACACTCTGGGAGGTGGGGGAGGCCCTTGGCCTCCCACTCCCCCTCCATGAGCACCCCCACCTCCTCCTCCAAAATCACCCCCACCTCCTCCTCCGAAAACCCCTCCACCTCCCCCTCCGGTGACTGCCATCGGTATTAGTGGATAATGAAACGGTGTGTCATATAAAGAATTCTAGAACACTAAAAGTGGATATTTATCTTCTTCGAGAGACAAGAAGACCAAAGATGGGTGATAAGGGACGTGAGGACTTGGCTCTTCAGATCTGCAAGAGGTATAATCTGGGGACCCCGCTGGTGTAGAGTCTGAGTATAAGGTATCCTCTTCGAGATTTGGCGAGGTATCGATTATTGATAAGTCTACGGTATGGTTATCAACTTTATATATGCCAGCGATTAGTGGAATAACTTCATTTTTAACTTCGTGGAGATCTATCGTTGGGTTGATGACTTAAGGGAGAGGATTGTGAGAATTCGAAGCTTCACAAGAATTCTTTGCTTTGGGTTGTGAGTGCTTCAGATGGTATACTGCAGTGGTTGGCTTAAGAGAGCCTCTTGCCTTTAAAATTTTCTTGGGATCAGTAACGGGTGTGGTCTGTTTACCATCCGGGTTTTACATAGTATTCCTTCGACCGGATGCTAGCTTATTATTTGTGGAGTCGCCAAGTGAAATATTAGAAATCCTTTAGAAGGTGCTCACTCTTTGTTCACTATCAAAGGGTGAAACTTTCAACTAAATTTGTCGTTTTCCCAGGGAAAAAGGTTTTGTAACTTAAGTCGCCGACAACGGTGCCAAAAAGATGTTGTTCCAGAGTCTGTACTTAAGGATTAAAATGTACAGTGTCTAGGCATCCGAAAGTGTGTAGGGAATAAGGGAAGGGAAAGCATCAACCTTTGGGAAAGGAAGCTAGGGATGATTTCCAGGTTGTCGTTGTCTAGCTTCCAATTGTTCCTGGATATTTATATCCCATTCGATAACGGCCCATGAACGTTCAAGTTCTACCCAGGTAGTGGTTGTTTTAAGAATAGTATCGAAAAGGCTCAGGGCAATATGTGTTTGGTCTGACAAACCTGGTTCAATATTGGGTTGTCTTGTCACAGGGATAGTCATAGAGGAACAGTGAAAAAATAATGTAAAGGTTCAAAGTTTTAATGTTGTCTCAATTCTGTTCATATGAAAGAGAAATTTATACCTTTATCAAAGATAGAAATGCAAACCCAAGGCCCTTTTCCATAACTGAGCTATTTCAAATTAAAAGTGTATGTAAATGTAAGAAAAACATTAAGCTTTCTATAATGTGAGGCTCCTATCAAGGGAGAATCTCACCCTGTAAACAGAAGAAGAAAATAGAAAGAAAAAGTTGATGAAGTACAAAATGTATATAGCAATCTAAACAAATTACAGGTCTTGTACCTGTTGATAACCGATACAGAGGAAAAACTGTAAATGACTAGAAAACCAAAATCATTTGTCACCAAAGTAGTAGTTGTACTAAATCGTGGTTAAACATTCATCATTTTTTATATGTATGAAATGGAATTGGAAACAAAGTGACAGAGAAAATAAAAACCATAAAACAGTCTTGACGGAAATGGGAATCTCCGTATTTTCTTCGTATTAATTTTCAATAGGAGAAAGCCTCTATTACAATTGACCAAAAAGGTCCAGCCCTGGTTCTTTCTCCAATTTGTATATTTATACAAATTTACATATGCTGGAATCTCAATCGTTCCAGGATATTCGGTTACAAAAAGGAGATTAATCGTTCCATTTCTTTATCTTCGTCTTTATTTGGTACCGGAACCCTGCCCCCTCGAATGCTCGGTACAGGTGACACATTTTTCCACCAGTTGAGATAACAACCTGGAAGGTTCTTCTTGATAATTAGGCTCAAAAGTATAACAATATCTCACCAATTGTGGCAATATTTATTCCACTTGTCGGTCTTGGGCGCCTATAGCGCATAATCGTACACTTGGTTTAATTAGCCATTTATCTATTTGGAATATGTCTGTCTGGGTTATTTGTGAGACTTCGGCCGAATCTGTGTCTTCATTCTCATTTATATCGAGCAGGAGCTTCGCTATATTCATTCAGCCCAGTGTCTCAGCACTGCTTTCGCTATCGAGACCCAACAGACTTCCATATATCGACCTGAAAGTCTCTTCATGGGATTTTCTTACCTTCTTAGCTTGTTGTCTACCTTTAGATATGTTGTGCTCCCATTCTTTCAGCAAAACGTTTCCTCGGGTCTATTCTGGGATGGAAACCCTGGAACTATTTCCCATTTCCCTTTTTTTTGTGGCTATGACAGCCTCTTGGAATGCAACGCGAGCCGCCCCAGCTTCTTTTTCTCTGAGAGATAGGTTTTCCAATAATTGATCAATACGTAGGCAGTTGTTCTGAATAGTCTCTACCTTAGCAAGTAAACTTCGCTGGGCTACAAAACTCTGCTCCGAATTTCTATAGCTTGGGATTGAAATATCCCGATATTGATTACCTGGCTCTCGGTGAGGTCTAATTTGGCCTGTAGCTGCCCTATCAGTTCCCCTTGTTGTTCTATCTACAGTTTACTGGTTTGAGCCATCAACTGTGCCTGTTTGAGATCGGATTTGAGCTACTCGTTCTCCATCTGATCAGCTACTCTATCTTGCTCTACTCCCATATTCGCCTGATCTTTGGTAGCTTCCTCTTTCGTGGCTAGTTTAGCCTCTAATGTTTTGATTAAGAGATTTTTACACTTCAACTGATCCTTTAAGGATCTGACCGAATATTGGTTTGTTATAGCGAAATCTCCCAATGTCCATGCTATTTGTGTTGCAAACTCCTCTTTTTTCATAGCTTTCCCTTTAGCTAATATTTTGAATTTCTTGGTTGTTGTGCCTGCTTCTAGATAGTATTCTTGTTTGACAACAACCTTTCTCTTCTTGTCGAAGAAAAATTCATTTGGAGGAAGCTCTTCCATAGTTATGGGTGTTAACTCCTCGCCGAAAATCCAACCTGCGTCGGGGGTCCCCTTCGTGGACTGCAAGGGGGTAACAGAGGCGATGGGATTTCCAATCTGCTTAGATGATTTCCCCGGAGTAACCACCGAGGTCAGCTTCTTTGGAGGAATGGGAGTCTATGTTTATTGTTTCGGGTCTTTAGTCCGCTCTCTCTTTTCCTGGTGTTCTTTTTGGTCGGGAGCAGAATCCTTGGAGCCCTCAGCTTTCATTTTCTGCACCTCTGGATCTGTTAGTTTCTTACCCTGTAATACTAGGGGAAGGCAGCTCAGTCTATGTTCCTAGAATCTGAAAAAATCAGCGCTCTCTTTGGGTGACAGGGCTTGTACCCGACTCAAAATTTCGGCATAAGACCTCGCGCCTTAGAAAATATCATCATGAGGTGAATTCTCATGTTCAAATATTTTAAGGTCACAGTTAGTCATGTGATTACTCATGATCTAGAGCGGGTCATGTTTCTTGAATTCAATATGAACCAATTTCATATCTTCTAAGGATGTTGCCTTAGCCTTTACATGCCCGAAATCTAATAAAGAATAGGTATTTAAATGAATGGGGAAATGTGGCCATACCTTGTTTGAAAATCCTTTAAGCTCCTTGCTAATGACACCGATCACAGTTTGCCTAGCGATTTCGCGGCAAGCCAACCTATCGGGTATAAACAATGGTAGAGCATATGGCGGGATAGAAGCGCGGAAAAACTTGATATATGAAAACTCTACCTCTACATACCAGTCGGCCACACTATTTAAATTTTGCGCGATGCTATCTGAAATTCTAGGTGGTGGGCTGCCGAAAATGGTGACATGCATCGACACCATTTCCCAATTGAAGATATCGTATACGAAATCTGTTGCCTTATTCTCCCAAAGCTTCGAATGTTATTCATGGATAGGGTCGATATCAGATGGAGTCTAGCTCCAGTTCATCAAAGGGAAAGGTGTCATGAAACAAATGGCATCCATGATGTATGCAGACATGAAGAATGAGGCAGCTTTCCCATTTTCCTTCTATGTCTGATATTCTGTGATCCGATTGGATAGATTGTTTGAAAACAGCTTGGCCCAATCGAAAGAATAGCCTTCGATGACTATGTGAATAAGGGGTACCCATGGGAGAAACAAATGTGTGGTGTCTTCTCTCCCATACAATCTGCAGGTCATCATCGCTATGTATTTGAACTGCGGTTCCAGGGAGGAAATGGAATAAACTCTGTTACTATCTGCTCTGAACTTCGTAGGGTGGGAGACCTAATATTTGATTAAATCATATAGGATCTTGCCGTATTGCTCACATTATTTTTGTTTAAAACCCTCCATAAATTCAGCATTGTATGTGAAGTTTGGCGCAAAAGACAATTTGTACATCACCTTCAAATGTTCTGGTCTAAAGGTCCCGATAGTGACCTTCTGCTCGTTGATCATGGTTCTAGTCAGAATATCTACATGATCTAGTGCCCATCGGATCATATCATAGTAAGGAAGAAGATGTGGCCTAGCTGTTGCTTTATGCATTTCTGCTTGGACTACGATCTTGTATTTGGTGACTAAGTCGTCCTTTTCATTGTCACTGGAATCGCCTGAATAGTTCACCAGTTTAGACTGCAGAACCTTCAAGACATATGACCAGGTCTTAATAGAATCAATGCTTCTGGGTGAAGTATCAGAAACATTATCCGAGCCTTGCCCAGAACTCTCGACGATTGCCTTGGATGATTTTCGTGGGGCCATGGCAGAAGATTCTGACTTAGCTCTTCTACAGTAAAAACGTGTATACATACAGAAATTAGCACGACGAAAAACTTCTTTTGCGCAGGATAGAAATGAAATTTGAAAACATTGAGGGGTAGAACTTTATACTTCGAGTATTTAAAACCTCAACGTCCTTACGAACAAAATGGTCAAATTGTTTTCTGGGAAAGATTTTAGTAGTAAAAGCACAATCTTTATCTGTCATTTCACCTTATTTCAAAATAAATGCCATAAATTTTTTACGACTCAGGACATAAAATGGTGCAAACATTTAAAATTATCCGTAGATTGTGCGTGTTTAAAACTTTGTATTAATACACCGATCAATTCTACTTAACGTTTAGTTAAGATTTATTTAGCCTTTAATTAACCCTTTTCGGCGTTCACCATATCAGGGAAATTAGTTCTATCCTTCGACCCCCCTAAAACCCGAGATCGTGATGACGCGATCTGATTAAGTGAAGATATAAACCAGATTAAGAATTTAATTAATCAGTTGTTAAATAATTTCACAAGTTCGCATATCGAGGGTACAGAGGTAAGGTTTTTAGGAGACGTGAGCACCGAAGTTGTGAAACTCCGACAAGTCTTAACTAAGGTTTAAAGTCACTCAACTCTGACTTTGACCTGGGTAACTTTTGAAAGGTTTCGCAACTTCGCACCTCGGGGATACGGAGGTAAGGTTTTTAGGAGACGTGAACGCCGAGGTCGCGAAACTCCGACAAGCCACAACTAGGGTTAGAAAATAACTAAACTCTGACTTTGACCTGGGTAACTTTTGAAAGGTTTCGCAACTTCGCACCTTGGGGATACGGAGGTAAGGTTTTTAGGAGATGCAAATGCCGAAGTCGCGAAACTCCGACAAGCCACAACTAGGGTTAGAAAATAATAGAACTCTGACTTTGACCCCGGTAACTTTTGAAAGGTTTCGCAACTTCGCACCTCGGGGATACGGAGGTAAGGTTTTTAGGAGATGTGAATGCCGAAGTCGTGAAACTTCGACAAGCCATAACTAGGGTTAGAAAATAACTTAACTCTGACTTTGACCCAGGTAACTTTTGAAAGGTTTCACAACTTCACGCCTGGGGGCTTGTAAAATATGTAACTTATAACTCCCGAAGCACGATATCCTAAGGTAGCAAAAGCGCAAATCTCCTTTAGTTGATTCAAAGATGTTTTGAGAATATAACAACCATCGTTGTTTCGTGAGATGGGACTTCAGATACTTCCGCTAAAATAAAAGGAAAAGTAAAAGCCAAGTTTTGATTTCAAAGAAAAAATAAAAATAAAAATATAAAGTGACTGAAAAAGGCGGCTCCAATAGTCCCTATCCAGGCTCAGGGCAATAGTACTCTAGGAGGTTTTAAATTTCCATGGGTTAGCACACCTTTCCATGGGGGAACATACCTTGGGGGGGAATTTTCACTATGGGTAGGATTTCCTTTTGTGTCCACATTTGTTGCTAGGGGTTTCTTCCTTGGGACCAAGTTTGGGAATAATTTTCTTGGAGGGTCCACATTTACCCCTGGGGGCAACCCCCATGGGGGCATATTTGGTTCTGGAAGAATTCATTCTCCTGGAGATGCCACCATCCCAATAGGAACTCACTCTTCAGGAGCTCCCCAACCCTCCAGTAGTACCAACATATGGGTACCGCAAGGTCCATTTTGGACAACAGAGACTTCACCTGTTGTTGGGTGCATGCCTACTTTGGTGAAAAGGCTATTTTTGGAAAGAAAAGCATGAAGTGGGAGAAAGAAAACTAGCAGGAAAAGCAACATGTACAAGGTAAATCTGCATGCAAAGGAGGAAATAATGCAAGGTGCACATGGAAGAAGACCTGACCATGCTAGGTTTAGGGTTTTGGTAAACATTGTAATGGTTGTCAAACTCATAGGTGAGTTTAAATAAGTACCTAGGAGGTCTAGGTCAAGAGGTTAGTATGAAAAGGAAGATTGGTTTGTGTAGCTAAACATAGATTGTAAGCGATGTAACTTTGGTAAGCTATTGATCTAGAGGAGAGTCTAGCAACTCGATCCCAAGGGTTAGATCGCATGCTGAGGAGACCGATGTGATCTAGTCAACCTTATAGGGATCAAGGAGCCTGTAATGATTGTAAGACTAGAGATTGTATTGTTTGCGACATGATACATTGCAAACACATAATAAAAGAGCTTGAGAGACAAATCTTTGTGGACGTATCCCAGGAGGGGGTGAACCACAGTATATTATGTGTTATGTGGACTGATAATTGTTTATTCCCTTACTATTAATGATTAGATATTAGATAAATGAATGAATGACTTAGTTAGAACTGTTGATTTGCATGTATGAATTATGGAATAGTTAGAATGGATGAAGGAAATAATAAATTAATAAAGATCACATAGTAAAATCACAGATCCCCACTCATTTGCAGGCTACAAGCACCTTAGCATTGTAGCCACCTATAGAACTATCTCGGGTGAGACTGCGCAGTACACTCTGTGTGTTTTGTTTCCTTCTAGGTTACGAGGAGGGTCGATAGTTTTAGAGGCATTGTTGGAAGCTTGTTCAGATCTGAACCTAGGTCAACCTAAGGAGTAGAAAGAGATTAGTAACCAACAAATGGTTCTGTTGTCGGTTGGAACATAATGGGATTGAGTGAATTAGATCTGCTGAAGAATTGATAAAAGAATGTTATATCTATTGAGGAAGTGCTAAGAGAATGAAAATATAGAAGGGGATGTTCAGATCGTGGAATCCAATGAAGGCAGAGATCCAAAAATGGTTGAAGACAAAGGAGTTGGATTTTTCACATAAAGACAAAAGAAACCCTAAAATAACACCACGCAAATATCTGGACAAGTATATATTTAGTGACTTGCATGAAGTATTTTTCTGCGATTTCCCACATCTGTTGCAGGAGTGGATATTGAGGTTCAAAGACAACCACACAACAAATCATATCATACAACTAGATTGGAATCTTGTGGAGATCATGCAGTTACAACAAGTTGATAACAAATTCACCTATGCAATAGATTTATGGTTAGATAGTATTGTTGCAGGATTTATCACATAATTTATTGTAGACACTGCGAAGTCTTACATTGCAGTAGAGAAATATTTCCTAAGAGGACCATGAGGAAGGTATATTACGTTGTTGTATACTTCCATAAATATATTACTATATAACAAAGGTGTAATGACTATGGAGTCAAACAACTAAACTTCCCTGCATGCATGGGGGAAGGGGGGAATCACTGACAAGAGATCAAGAGATGGAGGAAGAGATGACTAAAGGAAATAAGGAGGAGGCCTTGGACCCAATCATTATGGAGGAAGACCATATCAAGATGATCTTGGAAACAATTGGAAAGACACATAGTGGAGAACCCTACCAATACAAGATGAACAATAAGAAGAGAGCCATAGCTATGAGGGAAGACTTGACAAGTGATGAAGAAGAGGTAGAGGATCTCTAGGTTATGGAGCAGATTGAGGAAATCCTATGCGCAACATATGAAAGAAAGACAAGAGGACCAAGGGAAGTAACATAAGGCATAACTCATATCCATGTTGGTGTCATTGTGGAACCCATAAACCCATGTGCAACCAATACTCTAGAAAGAACACCATCGTTTAGACAACCGAATTTTAGTGGAAGGAAGACAACGAGAAGTACATGTACACAAGGAGAAACAACTGGAGGAGCCAGATCAAGAAGCATTAGTCAAGGATATACACCGCACGGAGGTAGTAGTCCAACATAGTTTGCAATGGCAGGACATGATCCTACCATTAGGCTACCAGAATTTAGGGGTGGGGCAACAAAATACCATGAAAAGCACCTGTTTATTTGTGCAAATATCTAGGAAGAAAAATATATCACGTATGAGGACACAAAGTTGGAGCAGTTAGTCATCACACGAAGAGATCGTGCATTAGACTGGTATATGAGTGTAGATGTAAACAGTCCACTAGGGACAACAAGGACATTAGCAGAGGTAATAAGACTACAGATAAATGAGTTCTGCAAGCCCAACTCAGAGGACGAATACATGAATGAGATGATAGAGATCAGACAAAGACTAGGAGAATATGTCTGAGAAATTGACCAGAGATTCAAACATTTAAAAGGGAAATTGAGGTATGCCATGCCTGACATGCATCATAGGCATTTGTTTGTGAATTATCTATTACCACATCTAAAATACCCACTCAGACAACATAAATTCTAGACTCAAGTAGAGGATCTACAGGAAACCTTACAACTGGAAGAAAACTAGTATCATAAGATAGATCCAGCCATAGAGGAACTCAAGGAGGATCTGAAGAATTAACCTTTCAACTAAATTAGAATAAGGGAAAGGAAAATAGATAATTTGTTTGGTGTACCACATGAAGGACAAAAAGGCACCACAAGAATGAATTCCCAACTTTCACGCAATATATGGCAACAGGAATGCCAAATCCCTTGCCAACAAGAGGATCCTGGTGTGATATATGTAAAACACAAGCGCATGATCCATATCATTTTCCAATGATGTAGAAGTACTAGAAAGTACCAAAGAATGCATATTGTATGTTTTTCAAGTTAGTAGATCACAATGATAAAGATTGCATAATAATGGATCTAATGAAGGAATGAACTTCAGATACGCATACGGTGCAAGAAAAAATAATGATAGGACAAGATGTACCTTAGTTTAATCAGGTACCACCTCAGTATAACACTGTGTCATTGTAGTATAACAACGTGCATCCGTAGTACAACACTGCGCAGCCATAATATAACCTCACATAGTACAATTAGGTACCCTAGTATAATACGTCGTGCAGAGATTATTGTGGCTATAGAGGTGGAGGACAAGGTAGAGGAGGATTTGGACAAGGAAGATGTCTAGTAGTGTGCCATAACTGCCAACAACCAGGGAATTATGCAAGGGAATGTCCACTTCCACCTGCGACATGCATGTATTGTCTCACAACAGATCATGATATGGAGGACTGTCCAATATTATTGGGCAAAATTCAGGAAAAGAGAAATTAGAAAAATCAGAATGTTCAATGGATTTCTGCAGAAGCGAGGGATGATGGAAAAAATATCAATATAGTTACATGTGGAGGAGATGACGTAGAAAAACAAGAGCTAGTACAACACGAGTGGGTCAAGACGAACATTGAGCCACCAAAGCGGTTTGATGCAGGAAAGGAGAAGGAAACCTTCAAGGAGGCAAGACAAGAGTTTATCAAGCAAAATGTTGTGTGTACATCTTTCACGAAAAATACTCAAGACATCCCCACATATGAAATGCCATCAACAATGGAGCACACTGGTGAAGTACACCCTGGATATTAAGTAAGTAATATCTAAAATTTTCTACAATCCTATGTTCAGTAATTCAAAGATCCATCATCTGTTACAATCTTACAGAATCTTCTAGATAGATGTAAAACAAACATTGAGGGGAAATTAGAACAAAGAACAGTCAATCACCTCCATGCTATAAGGAGGAAAAGCAGAGAATTCATATTGAATACCAATATCAGATATTTCAACATGGGAGATGTTATATTGGACCTAGGATCGGAAGTAAATGTCTTACCAAAGAAGACATGGAAATGCATGGGAGAGCCAACATTAGGCTACTCACTAGTTCAACTGAAGTTAGCAAACCAACACATAGTTCTGCCAATTGGGAGGCTGAAAGGAGTGATAGTATATTTGGATGGAGTGTGGACTAAGGCATACTTTGAAGTCATTGAAATATTGGATGGAAAAACACCATATCCTATGTTGCTTGGATTGGATTCCGCGTTTTACAATCAATCCATAATTAATCTGAAGACAAGGAAAATGAAATTTGAATCAGGGGAATACCGGTTCATTGCATGCTTGGACCCATCCAAAGCTGAAATATTTGTGGAACTGACCTGGCTAGATTTAGAAGAAATTAACCAACTGTATAGAACCACTGCGCGCATTGAAGATTACATTAATCCAACTGCAGATGGGGTAATCAGTTGGAGAAGTATCACCTCATGTGCTTCTGATTCAGATACAAGGTTGGAGAATTGGAAACAATGCCTACATGAGTTATCTACAAGAAGGTGTGCAAAAATAGACCATGCAGTAAGATGGGTTGGTACATAAATTAGAGAACTTACCAGTTTTCATGGCATAAATGACTTAGAAGAGTTCCTGACAAAATATGAGGAGGAAGTATCATATAATCAGAGGATCTTAGTCCTAGATATCGCACTTAAGGCTACACCTGTAATATGGTGGGGTGCACATAAGGAAAACATACAGGACTGACATAAATGTAAAATATCACTACGCATCATATTCGGTGCAGAGCAGAAGAGAAATGCAATACATAGGTATGATGGACAAGGAACACCAATAGGACACTTGGACAAGTGCAAAATAGTATGGAAGATGACATCACCAAAATAATGGCCTCATTAATTCATTCACACCCTGAAAGGAATCCTAGAAAAATGGTATGTAGACCAGGAACTGCGTAGAGGTACCACCGAATGGGTAGTCTTGCAGCAAAACTTCATAGCAACCTTCTCATTTGAAAGTGAGAACCCCGTCATTGATTCATCCCTAAAGAAGATGAGAAGAATGATATATATTGATGAACCAGAACTAGAACTCATTACAGAGTATCAACAACAGAATAGACAAACAATCAAATAATTATTTTCATGCTATCATGTGGAAGAAGAAACACCAAATGAAGATGATTCACACAATATCCAAATTCCAGCAATAGAAAGGGAAAGAGACGTGGAAGGAACCTCTCTAGAGTCCACAAAATTTGTTGCGCTAATTAAAGTGAAGAAGGTCAATATTGAGACAGTTGATAACCCAAATATGGCCAGTATTGGGGACTATTGGGACAAACAAATAGTGGAGAGGATAACAGATTTACTGCACAAGTACATTGACATGTTCCAACGACCTTCACCAAAATGAAAGGTATAGTTGGGGAGATAGGGGAAATGAAGATACCTCTCAAACCTGAGGCAATACCTATTAGGTAGAGACCCTATAAACTAAACTCAATATACAAGCAAAAAGTAAGAGAAGGAATCGACAGGAGCTGGAAGCAAGGATCATAGAACCAGTAGAAGAATAAGAATGGATAAGCCCTATGGCAGTTTAGGAGAAGAGTCAAGGAGGCATAAGGATATGTTTCAACCTGAGGAATTTGAATGATGCTTTCCTACATGACCCTTTTCCTATCCCTTTTATTGATGAATTTATAGAGAATGTGGGAGGCCGAGAAGCATATTCATTCACAGATGGATTCTCAAGCTACCACCAAATCAAAATATCTCCAGAAGATAGGTATAAGACTAACTTTTCCATGAAATGGGGATCCTATCAATACACAGTCATGCCTTTTGGACTGAAGAATGCACCAATAATATTCTCAAGAGTAGTCATATCTGCATTCAAAGAATTCATCCATGAGTTTTTAGAAGTGTACATGGACAATTGGACAATATATAGTCCGTTGAATGACCATGTAGAGGTGTCGAGGATAATATTGGAAAGATGCAGGCAATGCGAGATATCCATGAACATTAAGAAATGCATACTTGGGACACATTTTGGAATTTTATTGGCTCATATAGTATGCAAACAGGTTCTAATAGTGGATTCTGCAAAGATTGCAGTAATTGTGAATTTTCCACCACCAAAATCAGTGCTACAATTGAGAGCCACATTGTGACATACATGTTATTACAAAAATTTTATAAAAGGGTATGCACAGACCACTGCACCGATGGAGAAACTGCTCAAGAAAGATATTAGATTTCAGTGGGAGGAGGACTATTAGCAAGGGTTAGACACCTTGAAAGAAAAGATGGTCACAACACCTATACTAGTATTCCCAAATTGGGAAAATACATTTCATGTGCATGTGGATGCATCAACTATATCACTTGGAGCAATTCTAACACAGCCAAGAGTAGGGGATTTGGACCATCCTATAGCATTTTCTATCAAAAAACTGTTAGAATCGAAACAAAACTACAATACTACAGAAAGCGAAGGCCTGGAAATGGTATATGCACTATAAAAGTTTAGGCATTATTTACTTGGAAAACATTTTAAGATGTTCACATACCATTCTTCCCTCAAGTACCTAGTCAACAAGCCAGTGTTGTGGGGGAGAATATATAGATGGTTATCTCTATTTCAAGAATTTGACTTTCAAGTAATATTCAAACCAAGGAACTTGAATGTAGGGCCTGATCATTTATCAAGGGTCACTAATGGAGAGGAACCTACAAACTTAGTGGACAACTTCCCTGACGCGCAGTTATTCTCAGTCTAGGTAGTTGATGAATAATGTGTTGACATTATTGAATATATGAGTGTAGGGGATGCACCACAAGAGTTTAAGACTGCGCAGAAGAAAAATCTAGTAGTCAAAGCTACAGACTATCAACCGATTGTAAGACACTTATACAAGATGGGAACATACAACATATTGAGAAGATGTGTACTAGAACACGAAAGGCCTAGAATTTTAGCAGAATCCCATGAAGGAATAGTTGGAGGACATTATGCAGGCAAAGCTACCGCACAAAATGTATTGTGTGCAGGATTGTGGTGGCCAAAAATTCATAGGGATACAAAGGAATATTGTCAGAGATGTGATGTATGTCAAAGGGTTGGAAAACCAAACATAAGGGATGAGATGCCCCTAAGGCCACAAGTAACCTTGCAAGTATTCGAAAAATGGGAAATAGACTTTGTGGGACCAATTAACCCACCAACAAAGAGGTCAAGAGCGAGGTATATCATCACTGTGACATAATACCTAATAATATGGGAAGAAGCAATACCAGTCAAATATTGCAACACAAAAACAACAATACACTTCTTGTTTGAGCAAGTGATCACTAGATTTGGATGTCCAAGTAATTTGATGAGTGAACAAGGTACTCACTTCATCAACAACACTATTAAGGCTATGACTAAGGAGTTTGATGTCTATCATCAGAAGAGTACACCATACCACCCTCAAGTAAATGGAATAGTGGAATCCTTCAATAAGATCCTAGAGAATTCCTTGACAAAGATCTGCAATGTTAATAGGGATGATTGGGATTTGAAAATAATAGCAATACTATGGGCATACATAACTACAAGTAAAAAGTTGACAGGACAAACACCATTCAGAATGGTGTATGGACATGAAGCAGTGGTACCATTGGAATTTCCTGTACCTAGTCTCTGTGCCGCAACCATTACTAACATGAAAAAATGAGGTGCAGTAGAAGAAAGACAAAGTCAATTCATGGAGATGGAAGAGGATAGGATCTTGGCAGGATTTCACCAGGAAGTACAAAAATCCAGAGACAAATCTTGGCACGACATACATATCAAGAAGAAAATTTTCAAGGAAGGATACTTAGTCTTGCTATATTACAACAAATTATTTCAACATGCAGGTAAATTTAGAATGCATTGGCTAGAGTGTTATCGAATAAATCGGTGTATGCGGACACTAATTAATCTCCCTAGATCCACCTAGATCTAGAACAAAACACGCCAGAACATGACGCTTTCATTAAGTTTTAAATATTGAATTTACTAACTAAAGAGAGATAGGTGACATACCATTTAAACGCCTCTTCCTCTTTCCATCTCAATCCTAGCTCCATTCCAACTCTCATACAACGATGATCCTGCAAAAGAACACAACCAACCAAAGTGATAGTAATAGCATGAACTCAATATAAACCTATGTATGTGATCAAGGAATCATACAATAAAACACAACAACTTTTATAGGAAAGAATCATATTAAATGTGAAAGAGAGATTACAACCATGGCCTTGATGTCATAAGGTCCCTTCCAACTGTCCTTCATTCCCCACAAACTTCCACTCCAAGAATTCTAAAAGCATAGATCTGATAATATTCACAATCTATCTTGACAAAGGAAAAAGTCAAAGACACTCCAACCAAGCTAATAATTCCAAGCCAAATCCAACTTAGCCCTTCTCCATGAGAGCTCCTCTCCTTTTATAAGTTGAAGAGGATAAGGTGAGGAGGTTAGGATGATCCCACTAAATCATGAAAGCGAGTAAGATCCAAACCATTTGGATGCCACCTCACCATGGAAGTTTCTCCTTCTAGAAGATTCGAGAAAATGCTTGTTTTTCCCATGTGTAAGCATTCTCGCACCCTACCTATAGAGCAGACTGTGAACTCCTCATGAACTAGATATGATGCAGCCTGTGAGAATCAGGCATTCTCACACCCTAGCTATAATGCAGCCTGGGAACTTCCTTTTTTATAAGGTTTTTACAAAGGAAAATGCAACTTCTTTTCTCAGAAAAAGTTCTTCTCCCTTCTTTCTTCAGGAACTCAAGCCACTAACCCCTCTGAAGACTATAGATAGGTTTACATCATTAACAGTCATAGGGATGATGAAAATAATGTGTAACAAATATCCCCCCAAAGTATGAACTTAGAACATAGTGATAGCTGAAATACTTTGTCAAGTGTGTGTAGGGAACAAGGAACAGTCGGTCGGAAACCTGCCAACAAATAAGGAAATATAGTACAATAATACATCATCACTAAGGTAGGCATTCTCATACTCAGAATACAAATGACTCAGAGCATAAATGTCGACATGCAAAGATCCATGTCAAGTAAGACAAGGGCATGGCCACCAAAAATACACTGTGGATCTATGTGTTAAAGTTTCAAATTTGAACATAGCGACCAGACATACAATGTGGATCTATGCAACAATACACTGAATATACTCCAATGCAACCTAGATCTATCAGAAAATATCCAGGGTCTTCATCTCTGCTACTCTATAGTATGAATCTAACCATGTGAATACATGTGTTGAAGTCGAACATGGTAGAAACCACTTGATTACCGGTCATTAGTGTATATCGTTAACAAGTGTGAGGGAAATCACCATTAATGTCAATGACTCCCAAGGTACACTAGTAAAATCCAACGAATGTGAATAAATGAGTTGAAGTTGAACACTCGGCAGAATCTCCCGATCAAGGGTCAATAATGAAAACCCACTGTCAAAAGCTGCCATTGAGGCATGCAAGTTCCAAGGTACCAATTAGTTTCTAAGTCTAATTATTGGATAATGAGTTGAAGTCAATAGGAAAAGACTCATCACAGGAGGGCCTTAATGTATCCCACATCAATGACTCACAGGCTGCCTATGTATTAGGGTGCGAGAATGTTTGATTCTCACAGGCCACCCACACTTAGGGTGCGAACTATTCACAAGTTGCTCTATAGGCAGGGTGCGAACCTGTTTTTAAGCTAGGAAAAGAGAAGAAGTCTCGAGGGTTCTAGAAGGGAATCTTCTAGAAAATGAGTTGGCATCCATATGGTTGGCATTCTACTGACTTCTTAGATTTGGTGGGATCATCCTCATCCACGTAACCATCTCTCATTCTCCTATATATTGAAAGGTTTCTCATGGAAAAGGTTAAGCAAGATTGAATGAAGTAGAGGCGGCAGGCTCCCCATGAGCGAGTATTGTCATCGGTATTATGTCCCCGAGGCAAAGAGGAGCAAGGGTAAGGTGGCTATTTGGGGGGTCCAATATTTTACCCTTTGGACCATCTTGTTCACTATTGCACGGATGGTTGGGAGTGCAGCTCCACACATGGCTCTCTACAGCTACTTTCAATATGCCATAGAGTGCACAGAGCCTCACGTCTTCAACTAGTCAGACACACTTCTCCGCAGTATAAAGAGGCAGTTAACGAAATGTAGAAAGAGCGAGTTGAAGCAGTTTGGGTACGAATCACTTTTGGTATCCTTCTTTCTCAAGAGGGTCCCACTGCTGCGGTTACATGTTGATTGGGTTTACTGGCTCCAGAGGATCTGAGGATGCTGAGGTGGAGCAACCTCATGGCTCGTCACATAGCAGGGCCCATAATCAGATACAATGATGCATTTTTTGACTGGTTACGGCCCCAGATGCTGATGATCGATGATTACACCTATGATGGTTTGGATTTCCGAGGAGATCTGGATTTGGCCCTACCTGAGAATGCTCAGTGGAGTGATCCAGGTAAGAAGTACACACATTTTTTTTTTCTTTTTAAATGTTTTTGTAAATTTTATCATATGCAATGTTTTTATGTTTGTCCAAGAACTAATCAAAAATATCTTTTTGATGACACAAATGTGTGGCCATATCGACCTTCGAGAACGTCTCCTATTCAACGACGAGGAGAGGTGACTCTAGTGGCGAGATGGGATGTCGAAGAATACAAGGCAATGGAGTAGAACTTGGAGGGGTTGACTGCAGACATCCTGGATATTGCCATTGGGGAGATCCCTAGAAGTTATTAGCACCATACTGTTGGCGTATCCGAGTCTATTAGTCGACTGCTTCATAGGGTGGCTCACGCAGTTGTGTTCTATCGTGAGCGTCATCCGCGACACTATTTTGTAGAAGCCATGGGTTTCGTATTTGGAGATTTTGGTCCTTAGACATAAACTTTTTGTAAAAAACTTTTGATCGTTATATACATATATACGGCTTCGATCGGCTTATTTTGTGTTGTGTTAAACATGTGATGTGTGATTGGTTTATAAATGCCCCAAATGTTTGTCTAACACATAGTTAGCTAATGCATCTGTCAATGTATTTAGACATCTAGGAATATGTTGATACTCGATATAATCAAAATAAAGTTTCAAGAGGCAAATTCATAAATATACCCATAATAAAGTAGGACTTTGGATAGTATAGATGTTACTTAACTATAGTACTACTAGCTGCAAATTGAGTAGTATAACCAGACGATGGATACCAAGCGAAATAGCATCAATCAACAATTCGATGACGATGTTATATTCTGCAATATTATTGGTCGCACGACCGAGGCACACACCTCATAGACTGATAAGCTCTTTTGTAGGGGCATAAATTGCCCATGCAGCAGAAGCAAGGTTCTGAGTACTACGGCTAGCACCATTAGCGAAGCCAATTTGGGGTGGAGAAGACTCCGAAATCTAGAAATGAAGCACAATGCATGATAAGCGGTCGAGGGCAGAGACCAAATAACACAAAAGAATATTTAAAGAAAAAAGTATGATACAATAAAACACAAGGATCGGACAGTCAATTGTTTCCCCAGTACAGTCGCCAATTTTTTTATTGGATAAATCGGTGTATGAGGACACTAACTGATCTCCCTAGATCCACCTAGATCTAGAACAAAACACACCAGAACATGATGCTTTCCTTAAGTTTTAAATATTGAATTTACTAACTAAAGAGAGATAGGTGGCATACCATTTAAACGTCGCTTCCTCTCGCCATCGCCATCCTAGCTCCATTCCAACGCTCATACAACGATGATCTGGCAAAAGAACGCAACCAACCAAAGTGATAGTAATAGCATGAACTCAATATAAACCTATGTATGTGATCAAGGAATCATACAATAAAACACAACAAGCTTTATAGGAAAGAATCATATTACTGTAACAAGATTTGTTCGAAACAAATAACAAGATTTGATGTAGGTCAGAGTAACAAGTGATTTAGGACTGACTCAGGGATGGCCGACGTAATAGAAGGCTTAAAGACTACAGAAATGGTTGACGCAACAGAAGGATTTTTGGGTTGAACGTCATTTTGAACATATTGACGACACAACAATTGTCTTGGAAACACTGACTCAACAACAGGGATCACAGAACAATTTGTAATCTTATAAAGGAGTATGATCAGGAGACAAGTGGATTTTCCAACCTAGACACAAGGCGAGTGAAAGGGTGTCATGTTCAAAAGCAACTCTTCCATGGAATACAGGTTTAGACACATTTCTTTCCCAGTTTTTTCCCCCACCATTTCTGGCAAGTACCTCTTTATTTTTACGCAAGCTTGAGGAGGATAACATATGCTTGTCAATTTAAGCTCATCCTTTGGATGAGTCCCTCAGAGTATGTTTATCGAACCCTAAGAAGGAGTGGTTCAGTCCCATATGGGCCTTTCGATGTTTGTTTAACGAGTCCAAAGAAATAAAACTCAGGGGTTCTTCATGTTTAGAGAGTCTGAAAAAAACTTAAAGAGAACTCTCTCAGTTCCTTTTTCATAAAGTAGTCTGATGAGACCGAAAAAGAGATAAACTATTGCTCAACAGATGTTTTCTTCAAATACTTTAATGAGCATGAAAAGAACAAGGTCACTCGACAATCTTTTCATGTTTAGAGAGTCTGAAAAGAGCTTAAAGGGAACTCCAGTGGGTTCATTTTTCATATAACCTTTACGAGTTTGAAAAAGTGATAAAATTATACTCGGTTACATTCTCACGTATTTATGAGCACGAGAAAGAACAAAGACTAAGCTCAGTAACTTATTATCATGTATTTACAAGCATGAGAAAGAACAAAGACTAAGCTCGGGATTGTTTTCATTTTTACGCAAGCTTTAAAACAAAACAAAACTATGCTTGGACCTGGTTTCATTTTTACACAAGCTTGAACCAGACGAAACTATGCTTAGACCTGGTTTCAGTTTTACACAAGCTTGAACTAGAGGAAACTATGCTTAGACCTGGTTTCAGTTTTACACAAGCTCAAACTAGAGGAAACTATGCTTGAGGTAAGTGGTTTCATTTTTACACAAGCTTGAACCATAGAAAACTATGCCTGGACTTCCCAACGCATAACACATGGATGGTTGGTACTTAGCCCCCAGCTTAAGAAGCTAGCAACTCAACTTCAGCATGAAGTCCAGAGGCTGAGGCAAACATCCCCCAAGCTTCGTTTCATCCAACTGCAAAGGAGAATGAAATGAAGCTTCAAATACTAGACGAAGGACTTGACTCAAATAGAGAGGGGGAAAAACTATTTCATTTTTTAACGAGCTTGGCACAGAAACAAGAACTATTCTTGTAACCTTTGTTTCATTTTAACGAGGTTGCCATAGAGACAAAAAAACTATCCTCGTAAGTGGTTTCATTTTTTAACGAGCTTGAAATCAAAAAACCATGCTCAAAGACATTTGTTTCATTTTTTAACGAGGTTGCCTCAGAGACACAAAAACTATCCTCGAAGTCTCTCTTCTTGATCATGGATTCCAAGAGGACAATGATCCAGAATGACACCATGTCAAGGGACAAAACTCAGTCATGGCTTCCTAGAGGTCTTCCCTGGAACGAATAAACACACTCTGGAAGGACACCATGTCAAGGGTCACGACGGGAGTAAAGAGATCATGCTCTAACAACCCTATCGAAGAGATCACCATGTCAACTACTGGATCTAAGTCATCAGAAGTTTAAACCATGGGTGACAATGCCACATAATTGACCTATGGCAGGGGCGATACCTTCTACATATAAGAACCATTTAGGGAGGCAATCCAATTGAGGTCAATGAATGAAAGTTGATCAACAGTCACAATTCTTCCATCGTGAGGGAAAGATATCACACGAAAAAGAGTGGACACAATAGCTTTCATGGCATAGACATAATCCCGCCCAAAAAGTAAAGCGAAATCTTAAAAATCTTGGACTACCATGACATCAATGAAGACAACTTTCCCTCCCAAAGTTACAGGAAACTGAGGAAGGGTCCCTAAAGGTTGACTAGTTCTTTTGTTAAAATATAACAAATTTTGTGTAACCGGTGCAAGTGGAGGACAACCCAAAGCTTGCCAAGCAAAAGAGGACAAAATACTAACAGATGCACCTTCATCTATCAATTTTTGAGGAACGTCTCGACCAAAAACCTGTACTGTAATCTGGAAAGGATTGTGAGAGGGAAGACGACATCCAGTTAGCACACCCCAATCAAAATGGATGGCCTCATAACTTGGAGGGGGTTCCACGGGATAAGGAGGAATATCCCCCGACATGGTAGATTCTGTATCAACGAGAAAAACATGTGCAGTATCGGGTTTACTCTCTAGTGGGAGAGTAGGATCGACCAATGACGAGATCAGATCTACCACTTGGGTTGCATTCTCCAAGGGGAGAATGGGATTGACACTTGGAAAAGGATCGACTGCTTAGGTTTCACTCTCTAACAGGAGAGTGGGATCAACCGAGGATGGGATCAGATTGACCACTTGATCAACCGGAACTGGATTGAGCATTCCATCAACTACAGGTGGGTTGAGATTAATCTTGTTATAAGCAGCTGGAAGTTGAGGCTGTGAAACAGTCATGTCTTCCAGGAATTTCGAGACTTCTTCCATATGAGGGAAAATATGAGTTAAATGACTCCATTTGCATAACATACACGGGAACTTGGCTCTACTTTTCTTCTTCCCAACTATATCGTGACTAGTCGACGGGAAGTCATCAACATGTTGTTTAGAGGCTAACAACATGGGTTGGCGAGGATGTGTAGACCATGATTATATAACCTTGGATAGACTAGGGAAATCCTTAAGAAGATGGCTACCCTTACAAAGCCTGCAAGGGTACTTGGGCTTACGATTTGTTTGGGTGATCTTGACATCATCAACACTCCCAGCATGATTAACAGTAACTGGTTGTTTTCCAACATGTTTGACAGTGGTTGGAAGTTTGGATCCTTGCTTAATTTTCTTCTTATTATTCTTTCTTGTCTTCTTCTTCTTATTCACCAGGTTACTAGCTTCATAACTTTCACTCGATGAAGCAGATGAAATGGAAGGCGACCTTGCAAGTGAAGAAGGCGAAGAAGACCTTACTGGTGAAGAAGGTGAAGGATCAACATGAGGTTGATGTTCTTGGGGGGAAGTTTTTACGATCGAAGCACTTATTGCATTCGAGATTACCTGAGTGGAAAGCAACCACACTGGAAATCCAATCATGAGACCTGGAAGGCTCAAAGTAGTGATGTGAGGAGGACCAATGTTTCCATAAGAACGAAAAAAAAAGGTTCCCCTAGAGCAGGGGTTCCTTCATTGGTCATTTCGGGAACTATAGCCATATAAAAAAAATCCAACCTAGAGTCTGCTAGGGAAAACAAACAACACACGCAAAAAATCTGGTAAGCAAGCAAGCAAACAAAACCTTCTCCCAATGAGCACACTAGTTGGTGATGAAATCCAACGTCACGGGAACAAAGTAAGAAGGGGTTGAGATAGAGCAGGTGGAAAAGTTATGTTGACGACCTACTTAACGAACTTACACCCTGGTGCAAGCTCCCACACATAATCGTGGGTATACCCTCTGAGGAGCCCGAGTGAGTTTGGCCAACGTCGATTCCAGGTATCGTGAAGACTTGCCCCTCCAAAGTCACCTTGTGTAAAGACCCGAAAGAGATAGGCCACTAAGGTTACCAATCACTACAATGATGCCTGGGGAAACAATCGACAGTCTGATCCACGCACAAGGGCAGGGTATCTAGCCCGAAATCAACTTGAAAGGCTTCCACTCATCATTGTGGGCATGCCTCTCCAGTGACCCCCATAATACGTGCAACCTCTACACCAAGACCAACAAAGTAGGGTGAGTAACTCTGCATGTCTCAATGCGACCTCATGATTGACCCTCGTGTTAGAAGGGCTTCCTAGGAAAAAATGTAATAAGTGGATTTAACCTCTCCCTAACTCAAGATTCTATGTTTGTTTGCAACTTTGGAAAATTATCTTTCACACCTATTCCAAATCCCTACAACTAATCTAATGTAGTTTTGCTACCAGAAAAGATAAAATAGTCTAATCAATTTTTATAAGAGCTTTATTTTATGGCTGTTGTTACTCAAAAGGAAAATGGCGTGGACAATATGGTGTTTTGATGGACTCGAAAGTTATGCAAAGATATGAAGATGAAATCTTTTCATTTCGATAAAAGCTATGCTACGAGAAGGAGAAAACATTTATCATTCCTATATGCACAATGTACCAAAATCTTAAACTCATCAATATCAAGATTCTCAAGAAATGAGAAAATGGTACTGTACACCAATGCACGATTCATGGCCCCCCCAGCCATGAGGGGGAAAATATTTCATAATTTAAGACCAAAAAATGCCAATAATCATGCAATTCCGCTACTTCAAATGCAAGGATGCCCCCAATCCAATATAAAGCAATAAATTAATTCTTTTTGTTTCAAAAATTTCACTAAAAGCAATAATGAACTTTGTTAAAACAAAGAAACCCAAACTAAAAGTTTTCTTTTAAAGCGAACCATTCAGAAGAAATCTGATCTTTCCCTAAACAATTCTAAAGAAAACACACGCTTTGTAATTGAAAGATACTCAAAGCAAGAGACTAATCCTTCAAAACCAAACAAAGCAAATATGGCTAAAAGAAATTCAAAGAATGTCAAGTAAATTGTAAACAAATCAATATAGGCTCCAAAAGTTCAATCCAACTGATCAAAGAAAAACTGGGCATGAAAAAGACGGAAAGACCTAATCCAAAACTTTTACAAATGAGTTCGCAGCCTAATAGTGGGGTACAGTGCTAGAATTAGGGATTCTCGCAGTCTAGATACAGGTAGGGTGTGAGAAGGTTGCACTGAACTGAACAGTAGGGTGCAAACATCAATGATTCTCGCAGGCCACAAAGAGGTACAGTGCGAGAAGGATTGTAATCAAGAACTTTTTTGGAAAGAGGACAAAACTTTTGAATGAACTTTCATATCCAGAGAGTCTGGATGGATCTCCCACAAAATCAGAGACCATAAATCAAGCAATCAAAGCAAGGGAAACTAGACTAACTTGGAAACAATCCATTATCCCCAGTGGAGTCACCAATTTTGTTAACGGGTAAATCGGTGTATGCAGACACTAACTGATCTCCCTAGATCCACCTAGATCTAGAACAAAACAGACCAGAACATGACACTTTCCTTAAGTTTTAAATATTAAATTTACTAACTAAAGAGAGATAGGTGACATACCATTTAAACGTCGCTTCCTCTTTCCATCACCATCCTAGCTCCATTCCAACACTCATACAATGATGAGCCTGCAAAAGAACGCAACCAACCAAAGTGATAGTAATAGCATGAACTCAATATAAACCCATGTATGTGATCAAGGAATCATACCATAAAACACAACAAGCTTTATAGGAAAGAATCATATTAATGTATCATATTAAATGTGAAAGAGATATTACAACCATGGCCTTGATGTCGTAAGGTCCCTTCCAACTGTCCTTCGTTCCCCACACACTTCCACTCCAAGAATTCTAAAAGCATAGATTTGATAATACTCACAATCTATCTTGACAAAAGCAAAACTCAAAGACACTCCAACCAAGCTAATAATTCCAAGCCAAATCCAACTTAGCCCTTCTCCATGAGAGATCCTCTCTTTTTATAAGTTGAAGAGGATAAGGTGAGGAGGTTAGGATGATCCCACTAAATCATGAAAGCGAGTAATATCAAAACCATTTGGATGCCACCTCACCATGGAAGTTTCTCCTTCTAGAAGATTCGAGAAAACACTTGTTTTTCCCACGTGTAAGCATTCTTTCACCCTACCTATAGAGAAGACTGCAAACTCCTCGCGACCTAGCTATGATGTGGCCTACGAGAATCATACATTCTCACACCCTAGCTATAATGCAGCCTGCGAACTTCCTTTTTTATAAGGTTTTTACAAAGGAAAATGCAACTTCTTTTTTCAGAAAAAATTCTTCTCCCTTCTTTCTTCAGGAACTCAGGCCACTGACCCCTCTAAAGACTACAGATAGGTTTACATCATTAACGGTCATAGGGATGATGAAAATAATGTGTAACATAGGGCCATATGAAGTCCAGCATGTCACAGGTGGAGGATCTGTGAGGCTAAAGAATCTAGCAGGAATTTAATTGAAGGGAATGATCAATGGGAGTCTACTGAAGTTGTACAGGGACAGTCAACCTCACCAAATATAAACAAGGACAACATAGTAAGTAAAGTATGTATATAGTGTACCATAGTAGATACTGTAATGATCCCAAGCCAAATTCTTTCTTGGAATCACTAACTACTACTAATTTATTGAGTTATTAAGTACATACAAGATTCATCAACACATGGAGATCACAATATATTCAAGATGTAGAAGCACAAGCAAAGATCTGACCT
>ML790861.1:20050-39329 GCA_009831015.1 Picea engelmannii | reverse complement strand
CCTTGCCATCCAAGTACATAGTGGCAAACTTGATGGCCTCCATCTCTCTCATGGGGTTAAGCTGCAGGTAAGTATCCAGCTTCTGCACCCATGCTTATGCTGTCATCTTAGCCGTACCATCAAAGTATGGAATCTCTATCTTCACTGCCCTTCGCTCAAACTCAAATCTTCCCCCGTGGTTCGTCCTAGGCTATTTTCTGAACCTGAGTTGACAATACTGGTCTAGGGACATCTGTCTTTGAACTTTCATATCCATGTTGTAGTATTCCCTGGTACTCCTGGCTAATTGTGCCACAAAATCTTCAACCTGTTCATGCTGCCCTTTCTCATCTGTAAATGTGGGCATGTATGGTCTGGGGTTAGCTCTACTACCTGAGTGTTGGCCTAGCGGTTCATCTATGAACACTGGAACGTATGGCCTATGATTGGTCCTGCTACCCATCTGCCCATGGAATGTGCCACCTCCAAGACTTCCTTTGGATCCTGGTGCTTTCTCCGGGTTATATCTGACTTCCTCATGGGTTCCACCGGACCCTCCAGCCTCCTTATTCCCATACGTATCAGGATCTTTGCCTCAATGGGTTACTTGCATCAGAAGGTCAGTTACCCCAGTTTGGTTCTCGTTCATTTTTTGTAGATTCTCATCAACTTTCTTCAAGGTTTCATAGATTTCGGCCTATCCCCTTCTATTGGTTTCCTGATACTCATCCAACTGTCGGACCAATGTGCTTTCTGTGCAGTTCATGTTTTGTTGGAACTTACTAAATTCAGTTACTAAGAGAGCCAAGCCATGAGGCTCATGGTCATCTCCTGACCCTTCCATTTCTACCTCTGTTTCACTGTTGTTTTTCTTCCTCCGACCCATAACAATTCCCCTATACTTAGAAAAATGTACACAAAAAGTGAAAAATGACCACGAAAAGGTCTATAAAAGGCGGAAAGGGCACAATTATTCAACACTAAGCGAATTTTGAGATCTGAGCGATTAGAAAAATTTGTGCCCTAATTTCGTAATCATCACCATAGCCGGACAAGCTTATGACAGTCGTGTAGGATGGCTCCACCGAAGCCGGGGTCCTCAAGCTATTTTATCCAGGTCACCTGACAAGGTCATAGGCATAAGGAAGGGATACAACCCGAGCCCATAATTGAGCTCAAGGACGTGACCACCTCGGAGCTAGATTCTAGTAGCTTGAAATGGGTTGAAGAAGAGCTTGCCACAATGCAACGAGGAGAGGTATGGTAGAGCACTGGGTCCGAGAACAGGGTTTCAAACCCTAACCTAGAGGAGCTTACAAGACTGACAGACACAGAGGAACCAAGACTGTCCCAGTCACGAGAAGAAGTCCATGTCGAGGACATAGCAGATCGATTAGATTCACCTAGGGACAAGGAGGGCACAAAATCCATCGAGGCAGGCACATCCATGGTGGGGCAAAAAACAAAGACCCCCGACAGTCTAGAAATCTCATTGTCATTTATTCTAGACCATGACGTGCATGACACCAAAAAATTCCTGGAGTTGGCCAAAGACAGCTACTTGATCAACACAGGGGATATTGTACCCCCAAGAAGGCCAATATTAGAGCTCGTGCAATGGATTACGGGGCTATACAACTCTAACATCATGAATATTCTAGACATTCCACACTTCGGTCGAGGCAAAAATGTTGGCCTCTGTGTCAAGAAATTAGTGGCCAAGGTCCATAGGGGCATCCTGTGGATGGATAGACATGTAAAAATAGACGTGGCACTCATTGCCAAAATTACAATATTTCCCATAGTCGGTGTGCAACCAAAATATTTTTTGGAAAACAAGGTGTGCGAGAAGGAACTAGCAGAGTAGGTGAAGGCACAATTCCAGATGATGCAGGGGAGTAGAGGTATTGTTATAAAAAATGTCAATGATGACATGACGAGTTTCACCAACAAAATACTCACATGCAATATTCTAAGGAAGTTTCACCAAGAGGAATCCACTGTAGGTGTAATCCCAGTGGCAACGCAATGCGGAAAAGGGAAGATGTTTAGTTGGGTGCCATATTTGTTGAACTAGTTCCTACTGGACTGCCGCGATGCGTAGGATAATGGAACTGAGTTCCATTAATCTTGGTTGATGATATTGGTCGCTCTCACAGAGTGGCATGAGCCCAAGTACACCACATTCATCAACAGATCAGGGAAGTGCTACGCAACTAGGTACAAGTCCCTCTGACAGGCGAAGGACAACAAAACGTAGCAGACAAACAACACAGTGTTTTCCATGTTTCTAGAAGACATTCAACAATGCACTACTAACACATGGCACATCCCAAGGGAGTTTGTGCAAGAAACAAAAAGCCTTTCCAAGTTCAAGGAATCATGACACCATACATGGATCCAAGATACGATGGATCCCAAGGGAGCACAACTAAAAATACAGTACTCTGTGACCGAGGAGGAGGTGGAGTGGATCATCAAAGATTGTCCCACGTAGTGGAAACAACCAATAACAAAACCCACCACCAGGATAGGTACGACACAACCTACTTAGCCTAAATACACAACTGAGGCACGCTCGTCATCATGAATAGGGAGTCTGGCTGGTAATAATTGGAAAACAACAACACACACAATGCCAAGTGGGAGCGCAATCCCAAAAAAAACAAGGATAATTCCCATAACAATGCAAACAGGAAGCCAACCATAAGATGAGACAAAGAAGCCAACACAGGGTCAGCAGGAAACAATCCTAGGTACAACCAATGGGGCACAACCCTCACAATTGAAAAAAAGAGGTCGCACAAAGAACATATGTGCACACAAAAGAAAATATGACACAAAGGACCCATACATCACCGTCACATGGGATGATGTAGAGATCGTCACGGACAAGGTCCAAGATAGGAGTGAGAAAGCGGTCAAAACAACAGAGGAAAAAAGAGAATAGATCATGATTAAGTTAGTATAAGTCCATGAGAACATACAACAGCCTTTGGGCCACAGATAATCTTAGGCCACCGTGCAACAGTAGAAGGTAGTACCAAGGCCACCTGGGTAGAAGTAGGATGAAGAGACATTACAATTTGTCACCTATATCAGTGACACATTTACCGTCACATGCGAGATGATCAAGCTTGATTCTAAAACAACACAGACACCACCACAGGAGGTCGAAGAGATGGACCTAATAATGACATAGATACGCATGAAAGTTCTCTAAAGGATACAAGCGAGTGTCATGCAAGAAGTGTAGTCGAGGGCCTACATAGATGCCACCAACCTAGAAGTGAGAAAAGGAGTCACGAAAATGATACAAATTACATGTGACCAACTGACTGCAGAGAAAGAAGAACGAAAATATCGAGCAGACAGGATTGAGCAAGGAGTGATTGCATCCTATGAAAGAATCCCAAAAAATGCACAAATAATAGAGCCCAACACAATGCAGAAGATTGATCACATTGTGCAAACAATTGATCAATATCGACATGATATCGAAAACCTCAAAGAAAAACTCATCCCTATGACTCCCCCGAAGGTAAAATAATAAAGGAGACAAGAAGTTGCAAGAAAAGTAGACAAAATGAAAAGACAAATAAACATAGTTGTGGACTTGTTTGACAGGGTAGCGCAGTTGTGGACCTCATTGGAGGAAGATGAACAGGTCCAGCAGTGGGACCAGGAAAAAGGAAAGATAAGCACAACCATCTAGGACCTCAAGAAAAGGCAAAAAACAATGAGTATCACCACGCATCTCAAGGGAACACAAGACATGAAAAAGATGCAAACAGAGATGATAGTAGTGCAGGCGTATAAGTAGTAAAGATAGGTGCATATGGAACCTATTAAATACTAAGAAGTGTAGTTGATTGTGCAATTCGAGGAGGAAAAGGGTAACATGGCGAAAGAACATGCAGAGTGCGCAACAATGATCCAGGAGGAGATCACAACGCAAGCAGAAGAAATGCTCACTGAAAAGGTCACGTAGCTCCAAAAACAAGGAAGGGAACTTGTAGAAAAGTTCCACAGTATGGCAGTGGCTATCGAGGGAGCACACAAAGCCTAGGTTGCTCGGGACAAGCCACATGTCAGTGTTGGGGGCATGTTGGGCGCAGGCCCATTTTGGGGAAAAGTTTATTTTCGGAAAGAAAAGCACAAAGTGGAAGAAAGACAGTTGGCAGAAAAAGAAACATGTACAAGGTAAATCCACATGCAAAGGAGGAAAGCATGCAAGGCACACATGCAAGAATACCTAACCATGCTAGGGTTAGGGTTTTGGTAAACATTGTAGTAGTTTTCAAACTGATAGGTGAGTACAAATAAGTACCTAGGAGGTCTAGGTCAGAGGCTAGTATGAAAAGGAAGACTATTTCATCTAGATAAACAGAGATTGTAAGAGCTATAACTTTCATAATTTGTTGAGCTATAGGAGAGACAATCAACTCAATCCCAAGGGTTAGATCGCAGGCTGAAGAGCCTGGTGCGATACCGTCATCCTTACAGGGATCGAGGATCTTGTAATGATTGTAAGACCAGAGACTATAGTATGCATGGTACGATACATTGGAGAACCATAATAAAAGAGATTGAGAGACAAATATTTGTGGATATAGCCTAGGAGGGGGTGAACCATGGTAGATAATGTGTTATGTGGATTGATAATGGTTTATTCATTTACTGTCAATGATTAGCTATTAGATAAATGCATGAATAAATTAGTTATAACTATTGATTTGTATGTATGAATGATGGAATAGTTAGAATGGATGAAGGAAATAATAAATGAATGAAGGTCACAGAGTACAATCACATATCCCTACTCATTCCCAGGCTACAAGCACCTGAGCGTTGCAACCACCCATAGAACTGTCTTGGGTGAGACTATGCAGTACACTTTGTGTGTTGTGTTTCCTTTTGGGTTACCAAGAGGGTCGATAATTTTAGAGGCTTTGTTGGAAGCTTGATCATATATGAACCTGGGTCAACCTAAGGAGTAGAAAGAGAGTAGTAACCAACACATCCCTCCTATTATTCATTTTCATCATTACCTTTCCTTGCAATGCTAGACTTACCATATTTTTCTTAATTAACAGATGACCCTATATCTCATCACCCGTCATGGTCAACGATGTTATCCAACCTACCTTCCTGTATCCCAAAATTCGACGGATGGATGATAGAGTGAGGCTACATATTTTCCAGAAATCCCTAACCGAAGCTGCCAAAAAATGGTACATTGAATTAAAAGGAAGTTTCTTTAAAATATTCAATGACTTGGAAATGGAGTTCCTTACGCACTAATAGTTACCCATTAGGTATGAAATAGGAATGAATATCTTGAATTCACTCTGCCAAGAAAATGCCACTCACATTTATGATCATATTCATGAGTGGCATAAGAGATGAAGAATGTTCAAGACCCAAATTCCAGATGAGCTCTTCATGGAGTGGTTCACTAAATCCCTCCTTCCACTGATTTCCAGGGATGTATCTATGGTTGGGGTGGCTATAGAGGAGAAAGATATTATGCATTCCCAACAATTAGAATTGTGCTACTCTCAGTCAGGTACTCTATATGACATTATTCTAAATGCTCCTCGGTCATCGACAAACCCCAGGAATGCCAACCCAGGACCCAATGTCGATGGTGTGGTTGGTTATGTTTCCCATGTGTATCTGCACTAGTTAGCTAACGAAATGGGTCATATGTTGATTACATCACACTCGTCGTCTTATGGCACCAATGCTCAAATTTTTGCAACTATTGAAATCCTCTCTTAAACCTCTGAGGTGAATTTGGTGCATTCCACACAACCAAAGAATCCTCAACAACCTAGAGGCAAGAAGAAACAAAAAAAGAAAAAGAAAAAGAATTCCAACAATAAGAAGGGTCTTCCTATACCCAAAACACCCATGAGGGAGGCATTAAGGAAAAGAAGAAAAGTCAGTTTCCCTACACGATTTGTGGGGAATACCACCCTAATCACCAGTGCCCTTGGAATGATGAGGTCATTCTTGTCACAAAAGAGGGCTCCATAACATCTTGCTATCTTAACCCATCCTTCCCCCCCTCAACCTCAAAACATGGTTTCCACAAATTCTGTTGCTCTGCAAGGGGGCATGATAGGTACCCCTGACCAAGAGGGATATTCCCCGAATGATGTCATTTTCATGTGTGACCAAACGATCAATTTGAAAATGCGAGCCAAGAATTACAACATTCTTGAGCCTTCTCATGTTGCATCAGAAGCAACATCTTATTTCCCACCTGGCAGCCCTCTTCAAATTGAGAAGCCATCTTTTGATGCACTACTTCACCCCTCGAAGGAAGTGATTCAATGCATGACACATAATCCCAATTGTAACACCATGTTTCCCTCAAATTTGTAATTCATCCTAATATAGGAATTACCATGCTAAAGCATGGTGAAAATGTGAATGTATGATGTGAATGGACCTTATGAATAAGGCCGATGAATGTAAATAACATTATAAATTTATATTGCAGGACTGCTGAGGGGGGATGTGCTGAAAAAGAGACCACGATGGCGGTGGAAGGCACCTGGAAAGGGGGCGTTAACTTCCACCAAGAATTAAATACCGTATTTGGACTCCACTGGCCCGGAGAACCAAAAGCGGCTCGCTGACCATGAAATTTAATGCCTTGCAGGCTGACATGTTGATGGCTTAATGAGGGATGGGGAGGTGAACTGCCTATCCATAGAGTCATCAGGCCTGATAGGCATGAGGGTAATCATGCCACACGCAACCTCGCAAGAGGATAAGGCGTATGGCAGAAGCGATTGAGAAGGGCAGACGCGAGGGGAACTTTGGCATTTTTTTATGCAGAGTGAGTGATAGCAGAGAGGAAGGATTGCAACCTTCGCTCCTGGTCACTGGCAGACAGAGAGACGCAGTCTCAGAGCATTGTGGTCTCAACTCGGGGGTGGCTAGTGGTAAATCCGCTAGGGGTCGCTATGCCTACGGTTGGGTGGAAACGAGCACCCCTCTCAGCAATTGCACTCACTTCTGGTGTTATTTCTGATAAGTGTTTTACATATTACATCTTGAAATTCATATACTGACATATATGCTTATAGAACTGTGAAATTGTGAATGATTACAGTATTAGAATGTCTGTGCAGAGTTTAATAAGAAATAATAGATATATGTTTATAACAGAAAGATCACGTGTGGCTTATGTTGATAAATGAATTTAATTATGCATGAGATGAACCAAGTCAGACTTCCAGCCTGTCATCGGGAATTTGCTTCCCCTGTCTGTCTCCCAGGATGCCCTCGAATAGATCTCTTCACAAAGACTTCCCCTCCTTGGAAAGGTTCATCAAGAACCCGAAAAAAGGACTTGAATGCACAAGTCTTAACAACCCTGTACGAGGAGGAATGATCCTCTTAAAATCACGAAGTAGCAGTGTAGGGATAAGTAACAAATCGACGGACAAGGTCCCGTCAGAAGACCTATGGTCATGCACGACCGTTAGATTGACGAAAGAAAGAAGGGCGTTACATGCCTTTCCCCCTCTTCCTCTATCTTTGTGAATAGCGAGGAAATCGGGACCGTAGATCCCTAAGGTCTGTGGAAGTATCTAGACCGTTGGATTTTCCACGTCTAGAGAGTAGTGTAGATGGGTAGAAGTCAAGGAATCCTTTGGGGATTCGGGAGAAAAAGCTCAGGAGGAACAATGTTTTTCATACGCATGACAAAGCTCAGAGTCAGAGAACCATAAGGGAAGAGAAAGAAAGCAAAGGTTGAGGCCTTTGAGAAGTGGAATTTCTTCCAAGCACAGGAAGAAAGTTCCCAAAGCTCAGGAGAGCACAGCAGCTGTCGGATGTTCCAATAGATACCCGTCATCCGTTGGATCGGGAGAAGGCGCGCAGAGTTTAACCTTTGGAGTAAGCGCAGAAGAAGAAAGAAATATGAACCGACAGATCTTGAACAGATATCCGTCAACTGTCGGATCGGACAGGAGCTACACAAGGGTTACCATCGAGATTACAGCCATCGGCATATCGGGATCCTTGAGGACAAGAAAATCGAGACACTTCAAGTCTCGAAACGCCGGGAAGATCTGGACCGTCCGTTTGAGGATACACGTGGCAGAGATCGAGGTTTACTATCGGGAGTTAGGATATCGACATTCCCGTGGACAGGAGATCGGGGAAGTCCGAAGTGAAAACCCCGGAAAAATCTGAGCCGTCCATTTGGGGAGACAGGTGTCAGAAATCCATAGAGAGTCGGGATATTTGGCATCGGGAAATCGGAGTTCCTGAGGCCATGGGAATTGGGACATCACAAGTCTCGAAATCCCGAAGGAATCGGGACCGTCCATCAGAGGAGGACACGCAGCAGCGATCGATGTTGTCGGGGAAAGTCCCGACAGGAAGTTGTTGATCGGCGTTTGTGTCGTCGGGATATCGGGAATCCTGGAGACAATTTATTTATGCATTTTGGAATCGCGACGCTCGAAACCCCGATGAGTGGGAGCCAGCTATCAGCATAGCGGGAATACGGGAATCGAAGGATCGGGAATCCCGTGAGCCAATGCATTTTGGCATTGAAAACCCCGTAGCCCCGACGAGGGATAAGACTGTGGTCACGGGGATCATGGTCATGTGAGCTAGGAGCCTAGCCAAAAGAGTTAGCGCGTAAAGGGTGCGTCGGGATTCAAGGAATCACGAGTCCTGGGGACGTTTGCATTTCGACATTGGAAAGTATGAGACCTCGATGGGGGACAAGGCTGTGGTCTTGTGAGATAGAGGTCACGTGGACCAAGAGTTTATCCTGGAGGGCTAGCGGGAATTGGAATGCGTCGGGAATTTGGAATCCAAACCCCGAAGGAAGGATAAGGCTGCGGTCTCATGAGAGCGGTCATATGGACCAAAGGGCATAGCCCGGAGGCCATAGCCCAGAAGGGTTAAGGTCGGAAGAGAGCTCATCGAAAATCGGAGTATCGAGGGCATAGGAACCCTCGACATTAGAAAGAAAAAAACCCCGAAAACCTGAAGTTGTCATCAGGGAAAGATCACGGTTGGGGTTAGAGAGTCGTATAGGAGAATGAAAGACCCGTTGCTCAGGGTTGGCATTTCGCTGATGCAAGCTTTGGGGATTCTCATTGTTGAGAACTAAACAAAAAAGTTTGATTTAGGTAGTGGACATGTTACACCAACACTCAAGCTTCCCACAATTAAAGTATTGTGGAATACTTGGCCTTGTTCATCAGTATTTAGAGTCATATGCTTCCCTCACCAAGGGAAAATTGTCACAATTGATTAGATTGGGTTCTTTACCCCGAAACTTGGATCCAATGCAGGGTCAAATGTACCCTTTTTCAGTGATACCATGCAGTCTTTTGTCAAGATCGGTGCGGGTATGTTCAAAGATACTTTGCTAATGGGAATTTTTATTTTTCCCATGACATCTCCCGATACACACATAACTACTATCAACATGATTTCATCATTTACCAGTGGATCCCTCAGGTATTTTTATCCTCGAGTGGTACATCTTCATGAGGATATTGATAAATATGGAACATCAATGTTGCTCACCCTGGTAGAGATTTCCTCCTCCTCATACCATTCGCCAACTTCAAAATTTGCAAGGGAAGGAAATTTTTTTGCGTCAATTCATTTCCAATTAGACCATGATCAAAAAAGGTTTTATGTTCTTTTTGAAGAATAATGTACCTTTCATGTTGGAAGACCAAGCACAATGGTCATTTGAAACCTTGAAGAAGGCCTTGATGTCGACTCCCCTATTGATCACTCCTGATTATACTCAAGATTTCTTGCTCTATATCGCAGCCTTTGAATCCACCATTGGCATTGTGTTCATCCAAGAAGATGATGCACAATGAGAGCACATCATTTACGATCTTATTAAAAATATTTCGGTGGTTGGGGTTTTTTTGATTGATCGGAATGGCCATAGTTTTTTCAGTAGACTGTCGATGTTTCGGATCCAAATCATGAACCATCTTCAGGACAATGAGCCTGAGTTTAGATGATGAGAAGAATTGGTTTTAAATACTGGAGTTTGGCGAGAAATTTAGGTGTCGGCTAGGTTGTTTGGTAAAAATATTCTTTTTATTTATTTTATTATTTATTTGGTAAAAATCTTCTTATCAAGGGACTTGTGAGTCCTGAGCTTCAGTACTCTCATGTAGAGAAGTTGGCCTTAGAAACAATTTCGTTTTCCAACGATTATGCCATTACATCTTCTTGTGAAAAACCACTGTAGTTTTTTATGCCAACCCAATGCAACACATTCTTACTTGTCATATCATTGGGGGAAAGTAATCAAAGTGGATTGTAATCCTCTAAGAGTTCGAATTGGAATTTACTTCATCCAAGTCTAAGAAATCCTTGGCTTTCATAAATTTGATGTCTGAAATTCCCTGAGATGATGAGGAACCAATGGTTAATGAATATTTCCCTAATGAGTTCTTGTTCCTTATTGACTCATCTGATCCTTGGTATGGATATGTATTGGTGTACCTCCAGACTCAATGTTTCCTTCTTTAGCTTTCTTGTGATGAACGTTGACACATAAGGCATTAGGATAGACACTACCTTATTGTAGATGACACCCTGTATTTTTGGGGGGTTGATTTGATTCTACATAGCTGCCTTATCCTTGAGGAATCTCAAAGAGTTTTGAATGACTTCCATGTGGGGGCATGTGGTGGTCATCTCTCTGGGGCCAACGCGCAAAAAATACTATGCACTGGCTATTGTTGGACCACGATATTTGAAGACTGTAAAAATGCAGTTCAACGATGTCATTCTTATCAAATATTTAGTCATAAGATGTGTGATTAGCCTTCCCCCCTACATCCTGTGGTGACCGTCGACTCCTTTTCTAAGTGTGTCATTGGTTTCAGGACATGCAATCCTATCTCCGCTAATGGTCATGGCTACATCATTGTGGTTGTTGACTACTTCACTAAATGGGATGATGTTTTTCCTACCTTTTCTAATGATGACACCACCACTGTTATTTTCATATTCGATCATATAATTGCAAGGTTCGGTGTTCTAACGACCATAGTGATGGATCATGGGTCCAATTTTTGTAATAAGATGATCTCTGAATTAGCTGTATGGTTGGGTTTTTGTCATGAGAACTTGACACCCTATTACCCTTATCCTAATGGTTAAGTAGAAGCCATCAATCATTCCCTCAAGACAATGATCTAGAAGATGTTAGGGAAACACAAGAAAAATGGGCACCTTATGCTCTTTTCAACATTATGGGCTTACTGTACCTCTGCCAAAACTACCACTAGATTGACCTCGTACCCTTTCCAAAACTACCAATTGAATGTGAAATATCATCATTAAAGCTTTTCGTAAAACGCTTTATGAACAACGTCGTGACATTACTTTGGACAATGAAGCACATAAGAAGTGTGTCAAAGCTCAGTATGAAAAATTGGTCCATCGTCGTGTTTTTATGGAGGGTGACTTAGTGTTGGTTTATGACCAGGACCATGACACATTGGGAGTAGGTACATTTGAACCCCTTTGACATGGTCCTTACATTGTTAAAATTGTCTTGAAGAGAGGGTCCTATGAGCTCATGGACTGTGATGGGAATCCTTTTTTGGATCCTTGTAATGGGCTCTACCTAAAGAATTATTATGCTTATGCCATCTGGCTAAATGATGCTTTGTATGTAGGCGTGTTTTGTTTTGTTTCAGAGTGGTGTGTTTTTATTTATACGTGTATGTTAGTTGTCTCGGTTAGCTACTTATCATGCTTTATGCTTGATTTGTAGATGTCATCATCCTCGTCCATCTATGTGGGTTATGATGATGGTTCCAGCCGTAGTACCCAAAACATTTTGTTCATTGCTTGGGTGATCTTTACACCCACTCATGATCTTGTGAGTTTAGAAGGTGTCTACCTTGGGCCTGCAACCAATAATATTGCACAATATAGTGTCATCATTGAACTATTTTTTGAAGCATTGTCCCTTGGAATTCTTCATCTAGTTGTTAGATTGGACTCTTAACTTGTGGTCTCATAGTTGAATCGTACATCTAACGTCATACATCTTGAACTTGTGCATAAGTAGTTGAGGGTGCATCTTCTTGAATGTTATTTTGAGAATATCGAGTATTTCGACGTCCCAAGAAGGTTTAATGTGTTGGATGATTTGTTAGCTAACTACATGTTAGATTGACATTTGTTCATTAAAATTAAGTCTTTAAACATGCATGTACATACAGCATGGGGTCATAGTCACATCGTTTATACAACCATAGGTAGAAACTGAAAACAAAACATGTATATATATATATATATATATAAGTAAAGTGTGGTTACATCCTTCCAAAAAAGTGGTGCATAAACAAAATTGGTGTTCTATTGGCCTCTTGATACATAAATGTGTCGACCAACTAATATATGTGTCTAGTACAAAAAGAGAGGTTACATTGTCTACTAAATCCTCACATTGATGGTAGCACAAAACAACCCTATCCACCTTCTGGAGAAGTGATGGTAGCACAAAATAGCCCAAGCCACCTTTTTGAGAAGTCGACAAAAGGGGAGGGAAACACCCTCAACTTGTCATTGCATGAGTGCAGGCACATCTTGATCTAGTGTGGGGGGGAATCCCATGGTCATACCCCCTAGGTTTTTCCATACATGATGCATTGCTTCACTACTACCATCTCCTTCCCCTCTTGATGACTCATCGTCACTACTATGGCAACGATCTTGGCCCCACCCTTCTAGACATTTCGATCCTACATCTGCAAAATGTGAAACTATGTTAGTATGCACGTACAAAAAAATTGTATATGTGGAGTACAAAAAAAAATGTAAATATGAAAAAACTCCATAAACACATTTACTTGTAGGGCCCCATGCATTGCCTGGGGGAAGTAGAAACTCTGGATCCTGGTGGAATTACACTCCAGCATATGGAAAATCCTTGTTGTTCACAATCTAGCGACGCCACTAGCTGGTGAACCCAATCCCATAATGAACTTGATGTTGTCCTCTTGGTAACCTTGCCATGTACTCGACCCAATAGATCATCTATGGATCTTTGGGCATTGTCTCACCCATCACCATCCACGATATCAAATGAGACACCTACTCTAGAAATATAGTTATCAAGAGGGATCCATACAAAAATTGCTTATGTTTCCCTCTCTTACAATGGGTTAATTGGTTCTTTATGTTTGCAAGGACCCCTCACACTAGTCAAAGACCGTAGGATATAAACACATTAGGGTAACTTGCATGTTGGTATTCAATGCCAAATGAGCAACACTCAATCCTGAGGCCTGAGTGATGTAGAACAAGATGGTCTTAAGTGGCATGTATACTATATCCCAAATGGGTATTTGGACACTTATCTTATGTGCACCAACCTGACATAATTCCTCAATGAAACCCATGACCAACCACACATATAGCCTTGGTGAGTAATCCACTCACCATGGTAATCCTCTATAGGATAACCTAGTGCAAAAATAGATGTCATATATGTCCACCTACAACACCTTCCCGTGGATAATGAAACAATCTTGGTCAGGCTCCAAATACCGAACCAGTGTATCTAGTAGGTACTCGTGAGAACCAAGCAGTGGAAAACAAAATAACTTAAGGATCCCACACTACTAGAGGGCTTCCAAATTCATATTATCCCCCTATGTTTCATAATCGTTAGCCTCATGTTGATTTTCCTTTCATTTAATCATTTTTACCTAGTTGTCTACATTCAGTAAACAAGGAAAACATAAACAAATCAGTCCAAAGATTCATATAGTCTGGTCATCAAAACACTCCTTCACGAGCACACGGTCGGCTGACCCAAAGAATTTTTCCTTGGCCTCGTCGGACACCCTCAGGGCATCAAACGAGACCCTGCATGACACCCTTAGGTTATCACGTGAGGCCCCACTCGACAATCCAAAGGAGTCATGTGAGGCTTCCTTGAGATCGGATCGACCAAGTTTCTTGTAGGATTATAGGTTGCACATTTTCTCCCAAAAACCTGAAATAACCAAACCAAAAATGCACAAGGGTTGTGACTTACCTGGATCAATATTTCTCATTGAATGGTCGAAGATATTTCCACATTGAGCTCACAACCTTCTCTTGGATGAGGGATTCATCCTCAATCTCTCCACACTCCGCTCTTTCCAAGTTAAGAATGAAGTTTTACCATGGTGATTTTTCCTTTTATAGTTTTTTTGGAAATAAAATATTCATTTTTTACCATGAGACCAAGAAAGTGGTTTTTTATTTTATTTTGAGCTCATTTTGTTTTAATTCCATTTTTAATTTAATTGAATTTGGAATCTAGTTTACATATGCTTGAAAAGATTCTAAGGAATTCTTTACGAAGATGGAAATGTCCACAAGACTTGAGGTATATATTCCTAAACTGGCATATAGGGATAGGTTTCTCTCTACATTTTCCACTTTGCATTATTAATCGTCCATATTACAAGCGTTATGCCTTAGGTTTGAACCTAGTTGGTTGTGACCTTAGCCACTGCTTTTGCACGTTTTAACTAGTCTAATAGTGCCTACCCTTCATGGGTGCCATATTTAGCACCCGAATTTCCATTCAGTGCCCATGTTGCATTTTCCTGTAGGCCCTGGAGCCCTCCTTTAGCCCCACCATGACTTGAAGATTGAGCCTCATTTTCCTCTATTCGTCTATATTCTGGCCACATCTGGTGGGGGTTCCTGAATATTTAACTTATTGCCTAATAGTCACATATGCATTTTATACTCGCTTCATGTTTCCCTTTGTTGTGTTGTTGTTTTCCCATATCCCTCTTACCGTTATGGAGTAGCCTTGGCCATCCACCTCTTGCATTATTTGGCCTCCATTTTACATCCACCTACCCAGGGAGAGAACAACTACTAAGAGTGCATATCACTTGCTAAAACTATTTGCATTTCTCATTGCTTAGGTCAGTTCCATGCACTTGGAACATAGGAGCATGTTGTTAATTCACTCATTCTCTCTCTCCAAGTATACGTTTTTCTCTTCTTCAGACTCGTAAAAGGACACGAAAAAGGTACCGTTCATACTTTCATCATTATTTCATGATCGTTAAACCATGAAGGATACTAAAAAAAAAAGTGGGGTTTTTTTCACCGTTGATCTATTCTCAAAATGGCATCATTAGCTGAGTCTCCCTTGAACATGGCACCTGTTTGAGTCCGCATCATATAGTTTGGTTTTACCTTGACTAGGAGCCGTCCCAATAATATGAGTCATAGATACTCCTCCGATTGATTACTCTTCCAGTCATCATGGAGAGTGCTTCAATGCCTCTTACATTTTTGCACTATATTCGTTCAACTCTTGTGTCTCATTTCCAAGTCACCAGTGTGTCATGCTATATGTTCAAAGGAAGTTTAAGCTTGATTTGACCATCTATTATTTTGTTGACTTTTCGATTCGGCCATCCCTATGAAAGTTTTATTTAGTGATACTCTCTCTTCACATTATCTCTTGGTGTATGTTTTGTGTTAATTGATGGGAGATATATTAAGGCCCTCCTTTCATAGATCTCTTCCTATCGAGTTGAACAAATTATCTAGGAAAGGGATCTAGAAACTAGCTAGTACCTAGGAGCTTGCAGCCCTTACTGGAAATCCTCCTCATGATCGACAATGGGTTTACACCATTTACTCCTGATCGATTGATTCTATGAGTGATCGACACCATATCATCTATTCAAACTCACTATATTGTACTAGGTACCTTGGGGTCCATCTTCATCATTTGTGGGTCCCCTCACATCTGTTAATGATATACATCAATGACCTGTAATCATAAGATTTCTAAAATTCTTGAGATCAACTCATTTATTTGCATGTTGTCGATTTGTACCATCGTGGTTTGGGAAAAATACCTTAGGATTGGGGCCACATCATTCCTTTACAACATCCCCTCCCAAGTTGCAGTGGAGTATATCACTTGTATATGAAGACTTTGGGGGCACTCTCCTCAATTCTTGTTGTCTTCTTGACATCTATATGTTGTATCATAGATCCACATTGTATTTTTTGGTGGATATGATTCAGTTCATGAAGTATATATACATTGTATTGTATCATGGATATGGTCTTATTGATGACATGGATCCATTGTGTAGTCTTTTGTGGCCATGGTCTAGCATTTCATATCATCGATCCGTAGTGTATTGTTTGGTGGCCATGCTCATTCATCGTCGAAGTATGTCTACCTAGGTGATTAGTCTATATATTCTCTCATAGTTGGTGTTTTATTGCAGGACTTCTTTGGTGTCCAAACCTCCTTTGCTCTCTCCTTGCACTTCCTCACATGGACATTATTGTAATGTATTTTGGCCATCCATTCCTTTCATGATATCACACATTAAAGGGAATTTTTTATATCCTTTTTTCCTACCCTATAGGCCATAGAGGAATCCATTAAAGGATATAATCCAGAATAGATATTTTGCCTAAATTTTGAACCCTTTTGAATCACTTTTTGAGGTCCTTTTGGGAAACCCAGTAGACAACAAGTGAGGACCCTCGCTTGTCAGCAATGTTCAACAAGCGAGGCACTGCTAAACTTCTAGAATCTGGGAGTTACGAGGTGATAGGTGGGGGATGAGTTGAATCTTCATGTCAAAGGCCTAGGAACTCACATCATTCGAGTCTCTAGTGGTCTTTAGAATATCTAGAAGACTCTCCCAAGCCTCCTCCAAGAGATATATAACAAAGGCAAGCCTTGGGAAAGAGAAGGAATAATTGAATGGTATTGTTATGTTGTCCAACTATATTGGTATCCATCATCACAGCCAGAAGTCAGTGATCCTAGCCTGACCAAGAAGCTGCAAGGAGAGGAAAGGAGCAAGGAATCAAAGGAGGATGCATCTTCATCAAGTTGAGGTATGACATGGTATGTTTTCTCCATGTTTTATTAATATATCGTATGGTTTACCCCCTCCATATTATTTGTGTTTTATGAGTTGGGATTTGATTGTATAATTGATTAATCAAAGTAGATCTAAAGAATTATTGGTTATTCTCAGCACTAGAGAAAGGAAAAAGGTTGGTAGTGTTTCTTACTTGGGTGCAGGAAGCTGGTGATAAGGGTTGGAGCTAGAGTTGCATATCTACACCAGCCAGGACATTCATGGAAAACCTTCAGGAAAAAAGGTATGTTGATCTACTTTTTCTTGGTGTGAAGAATCATTTTCCTATATAGATCTAGGGAAACCAATTGGAGTCTGAAACCCTTTTCTGTCTAGGATTACTAGGCTAATCCTACAGACATTTTGTTGTGTATTCAACAAGATCCATGTGAGAAAAATTCCCATAACACTTTGGAAGCCGATTCAACTTCTTATTCATTGGAAATTGGTGATTCACAAATGTCACTCCACAAATAGTTGAAGATGAGAATTTATTTTATTTTGCTATACCATTCTTAGTATTTGAGAACCATGTTAATGATGGAGATGAGATATTGTATCTTTAAAAATAACTTTGAAGCTACCTAGAAGTCAAATATTTCTGAGTAAAAAAAACGCACAATGAGATTACAACACAAGATACTTCATTATGTTAGGATATTTAGATGCTTAGGAGTTAGTTAAGATCAACTTGGTCTAATGTGTCATTAGATAAAAGTGTGTTTCTTTAGTATGCATTAGTATGAATTTGTATTTAGATAATTGGATGGTCAAGATATGCTCCTGACATAGAGTGATGTGAAATATCATATTCTCCTCAATCTTAACGACTACATTGATATGTGGTTTAGCACTGATTGATCCATGATCTCTATTTAAAGAGAATGGAGGGTCATTTGTTTTAATACCTGTAGGTCAAACCCCAAATGTGTGTGTGTGTGTGTGTGTATAAGTTGATGCATTGTTGGTATCAAGTATTGGATTCAGTTTTGTGTGCGCATTCCATAGTTTCGGGATTGCACGAGGATTGTGCATCAAAGAAAGAAAGCTTACATTTTATAGTGTATCACACACTTGTGTAATTTTATGAGGATGGTGCACCAAAAGAAGAGTGTGCACATCCCAGAGTCTTGCGCACATTAAATCAAGCGCGAAGTTTTGAGGCCATAGAGTCTTTGTATTTATTCTTGTATTTTAAGGCTGGTGAGCCTGAATGAAAAATGCCATTGAGCATGTATTATAAATGTAATCACCCTCAAGATTGTTAATATAATCACATCATTTCACACAGATTCAACTCATATGAAAAGATACAATGGCTAAACTCCACGAAAAAGGAAAAAGGGGAAGCTCAAGTCAAGGGAACATTTTATTAATATTTCCGAAAGTTTAATTTATGGATATCTATTTATCCTAAGTTCCCGAGGGTAGGGAACAAGTCACCAAGTGGATAAATCTACTTATGAAGGCGATAAGTGTCGATTTGACGGAATACAATATATATATATGGCCTTAGTGTATTTGGGGAATCATTCATTCTGAATTATAACTCATTCAGGAGATGGTTCAGACGTATTTCCTATGTAAAGGAATACATATTTTTTGTTGTAACTTACGGTCACTGCTTAACCTTATGCTTGGGAAGACTTGATACTATCGAAGAGGCAGGTTGTCAGGCCCATAAGCATTCTCTCCAGGTGAGATATTTGTTGTTGAAGATGCGGGTTGTCAAGCCCGTGAGCATTCTCTCTAGGTGAGAGTTTTCTGATAATTAATTGTTACCTGGTGCTCTAGGAATTAGATACAGGGCTTCGAGACTTCTTGTTTGGGATGTTGTTGAAGCCCCAGAAGGGAAGTGGGGAAACCAAAATACTTTTGAGAAGAGAAGGGGAACACTTCCTGGGGTGGGATAGGCATGTGGGTAATGAGGGACTATAGACTAGTTAATAGTCGACACCTTGGACCAAGTATTTTATTGAATATCAAACCATAGCATGGCGATAGGAATTTTGTTTCCTATGGAGTTTAAGCCTAGCTTGGGGGTGACCTTTCATTGAAATATTATGAACGACAAATTCTATGGCTGGGAGGAACGTCTGAATCCTGCATGCATTTGGTGACTTTTCATAAGAGATAAGTGTCCTTCATAGGCTTGTTTAATTACTATGTTCTATAATGTTATATTTTAAATGATTTTATCTTCTGTATGAATTTGTATTTGCATATTGTGGTCAATTATATGCAATGTTACTATATATATTTCTTATTCCTTTATGTTGTGACATATGTGGAAACAGGAAACACTTCTAACTATCATGTCCACATATGTCACAACATAAAGCAATAAG
>ML790861.1:0-12774 GCA_009831015.1 Picea engelmannii | reverse complement strand
ACTTGAGCACAAAACATACCATTTACCCGGTAGCATCAATATAGTCATCTAGACTATTTCATGACTAGATCATGAGCATCACCATCACCATCAGCTGCATCATCTCTCGAAACCATACTTCATCTGAGTAATTAGATATGATGTTGCATAAGTCACTCTCACCATAGAGTGATACAAGAGGAGTAAAAGATCTGAACTGTTTTTCGTCTGGAAAATATTTGTTCATCATTCATCTGAATGATCATCACCTCCAATAATCTGTTGATAGTCTTCAAGGCAATTAGAACAAGGATAGAACACAACTGTGTCTATTCATAGTAGTACATAACTACAATCCAGTGGTTAACTACCACATCAAGTAACACACAAGTACTTGATCATCAACGTATGGTTGCGAACAATGAATCATATTCACCACAGTAGTCCTCATCTACTGTCATACAGTCTTCATAACAAACATCTGCATAGAAACAATGTTATGATATATACTGAATTATTTGGGCCAATCTTTCATTCACATTTGTGAGCTCGGAAAGAATATTTGCCTCACGAACAGTGGAGCACATCCACCACAGTAGTCTATATCTATTGTATGGAGATAAGCAGTCTCCGGGCCAATATTTCACTGACATCTGTGAGTTCTGAAAGAATATCTGCCTCACAAATAGTGGAACATATCTACCACAGTAGTTTACATCTACTGCCATATATTCTTCATAACAAACATCTGATAGCAACCTGCACAGAAACATTGTTATGATAAAAACTGAATCATCTAGGCCAATATTTCACTCACATCTGTGAGATTTGAAAGAATGTCTACCCTCAGTATAGAATATCAACAATGGGCTATCTGGCCCAATCTTCTCAAACAAGGAAGAAGGATTATTTATGATTTCCGAACCTGGACCATTTCTCACCCTGGGTCATTCTTCCTACACTTATCAAAGTGCACCCTGAATAGAATGTATAAACCCTAAGAAATGTTTGGACCATTCCTCACCCTGGGCCATTCTTTCAATACTAAACAAAGTGTAACCTGGAGAGAATGAGTCTACCCTAAGGAATGACTATCCCTGATTGCTAAGCCTAGACTATTCCCCACCCTGGGCCATTCCTCCGACACTAAACAAAGTGTAACCTAGAGAGAATGAGTTTACCCTTGAGGAATAATTGTCCGGATCATTCCCCCCCCTAGGCCATTCCTCCGACACTAAACAAAGTGTAACCTGGAGAGAATGTATAACCCTCGATAAATGTCTCTCCTACATCAACGTCCAAAATGGACCATTCTTCAAAACTGCTCACAACTATGAACTTCGAAAGAATGACTACCCGGTGAGGCGGACCATTCTACTTGACCACTACTCAGAGTGACTTCCAAGAAGAATGACTGTCCTAGACCACTCCCCATAATGGGAAGTAGCTTTCTATGATACATCATAAATCATTCTGCCTCACATGTTAACTACAATGGGAAGTCACTGTCCGTCATAAATCTCAATCCACTTTCCGAAAAGGAAAGCATCTGTCCAATCTGGACTATTTTTAAATTACAAAGATAATTAATATATTCAGTGCTCCCTCCTAACTAGAGGGTTATTTCAATCACAAAAATAAATGTTTGCGTACCTTCTTCTAGTTTGGAGAGTCTTCCCTTCCAGCTAAGAGATTTATTCCCACGAGCTCTAGCTTGAGTATGTAAGTTCTTTCATCTTGAATAGAGGCTTTACCAAAATGTATGTTTATCTACTCATCTGTGGAGATATGTATTGGAGAACCACTTTCTCCTTTCTGGACTTAATCATGGATAATGTAATGCTTGATTTCAAATGTACTTTAGTCTGGAACACTTGTGAAGGCTTCATGTAGATCTGAACAATAGAGTATATCATAGTTGGAAAGATGGAACATATCCATGTGGTACTTCTTCTGTCATCATGAGATCTGATCTTTTGAGTAGTCATCTTGATGTTATAGGAAATCTTCACCACGCTTCTGCTGTGCACTGGAGGTTCTTCGCTAAGTTTTCTTCTTCTTATCTGCATACAAGAGTCTCTTTCTGGTATGCCTCAAAGTCTTGAGATTGCACTTCATACGCTCTTTATTCGATTTCTCTGGAGAACATTATTTGCATTCATCTGATGTAGAATTCTGAATCATGGATGTTGCGGATGATGTAATGACTCATGCAGTGATATGTCTAGTGTTCTGGAACAAGTAATCATCATAGTCTACTCCCTCCATCTGGGAGGATCTCTGGTTCCGAATCTTGCAATGCTTTCATTCATAGGTTTTCCATACACTGTTATTCATCACGACTTTCAGTTCTTCTGCTTGATTGCTTTTAGTGAGTTCATATTAGGCTGGCAATCTTGATATAATGACTGGTTGTTCTAGCTTCTCTTTCTTTCTTGGAATCTTCATGTTCTTCTTCATGTTTTTCATTATCTCTTGGGTCCATGGAGTTTCTTGTAGATTACATGTTCTAGAGATTCCACTTCTTCCTTTCATCATAGGATCAAAGATCTGGATGGACAATTAGGAATGCTTTAAGGCTTCTCTTTGAAGAGGTCTTCTTCTGTGGTTAAGCTGAACATATACTGTCTTTTCATGGTTGCTACCATGGATATATACATTTTGTCATCTTCAATGGATCATAGGATTATCTCCCTCCTAACCCTTGTTTTATGTAAGAGTACATATAATCGGCTCCCTCTTTCTGATAGAGTCCATGCTTCCATTTGTATCCTTATTGTCTTCTGCAATATATGATAGAGTCCATGCTTCCATCTGCATCCTTATTAACTTCTACAATATATGATTGGTTCTCTTTGTATAACAGAGTCCATGCTTCCATCTTGTTGTCTTCTACAGAATGTCATAAGTCTTTTTCTGGTTTCCTCTCGATTGTTGACTTCTTTCTGTCTTTGCTTTTTCCAAGTCTCTTCCAGATTGATTATGATTTTGGCTTATCTTGTAATAGCTTTCACATGATATATTTCATTCTTTTATGTGTAATATCTAATGATAACTCTTTTCATCTTTGTTTTCTCTTTCATAGGTATAGTTCTTCTTGGAACAAATTATTTTCCAAGAGATAGATATACAAGATATGTACAAGGACGATGCAACAGGATATGTATAGAGACGATGCAAACAATATATGTAAAAGAAATAAGAAGAGTGTTGTTACCTTTTAGTAGAAGAAGTTTCTTCCATCCTACTTAGTCTTCTTTGTAGGTTCCTTTTCTTCGAAAATCGATGCTTCGTGTTTCTCCTTCCTTTTCTTTAGCTCGGGACACTGATTTTTGTAGTGACCGTACTTCTGACAGTTGAAGCACTGTATTTCTGAAATATCTTTTCTTTGTTTTGGCTTCCTTCTTGAATCGAACTTTCTTTTGTCCCTGAAGTTCTTGAATCTTGCTATGAAGGCTTGATCATCGTACTTATTTTGAGGTTTCTCTTTTTCATTGATCCTCGATTCTTCTTGAGCACATCAAGTCCAAAGTTCTTCAAATGTCGGGTACTCCTTCCTTGTGTTCATGCTTGCGGCAAATGCATCCCATGTCTTGGGAAGACCATTGAGTACTATGTTCACCAATTCCTTCTCTGAAGTGATTTCTTCAATATCTTGTAGCTGATCTCTTAACTGGGAGATCCTTACAAAGTATGATATTATGTTGTCATCATCATTCATCTTCATGTCACGGAGCTCATTCTTTAGACTCATAACTTGTCCAATGTTTCTGACTGAGAAGAGATTTGTTAGGGCATCGTACATCTTCTTTGATGAGTCAAGATGGGAGATGTACGGTATCAAGTGTTTTATGGAATCCTCTATGATACTCATGGCATTGATGTCAACGTCCTTGAACTTCTCCATAGCTGCAACATTCTGCGGTTCCTTCTCTTCCCCTTATTTAAACTCTGGCTTCATGATCTTTCCTTTCACAATATCTAGTACTTTATTCTTAGCAAGGATGAGGTCAATTCTCTTCTTCCATGCTCTAAAGTTAGAGGCTCCATATAGCTTGTTCTCAGACTTCATAGAATTCATCATGGCTTGCTTGACTTGGTCAAACCCTAGTTTTGACCAGAAATCGAAACTTCACGTCTTGGCCTTCTAAGAGTACCAGGAGATGCGCTGGGCTAGGGTGCACTGATATATCCAGAGAATAGGTCAATATAATAATTTAAGGTTCCTCAACAAGAGGTTTAGGGTTTCTGCAACTGTTTCTTCTAGTAACCCTAGCTGCAGTGCTTTTGGAAGCTGCTCCTGCTAGTAACCCTAGCGGCAGTTCCTAAACGAGCTCAATATCTAGCAGCTATGTTTCCTTCCAGCGTTTTAGGCTGACTGAAGGGTTGTGGGCCCATAACCTTTTAGAATATAGAATATTGTGTGTTTGTTTTACCATTGACGATACCCTCGTCACCCAACCATAGGTCGAAGCCTCCCTCCGAGCACCTTAACCTTGACTGAGAATTCCTCTGGAAGCAAACCCTAGGCTAGATAGCCAAACAAAGGGAATCGCATCTCTCCCCAAGGATAGTGCAACACAAAAGACTGATCAAATAGTCCCAAACCCTAGCCAAGAGATATCCAAGCCAATACTGAAAACTTGTTGCTGCTGCAACTGCACCAACATCTCTCCTCCAAACCTGCGCACCAAACTGGGAACTGTTGCACAGAACTAGCTCTGTCTGCAACTACTGAGATGTGACAAATGAGAACTGGTGCCCTATATTTATAATGGTTCTGCCAGTTTTTCTGGGGCCGACTTCTCCTTCTGGATAAGTGTCTGTTCAATATATTATTATTATTTCTAGCCAACTTCTTCTCTTGGAGGCTAATAACCTAATATAAATTATCTTCTTGAGCCAATAAGGCTTCTAGGGTTATTAGCCAATTCATTACGGTTTCTCTTGCTTCCTAGAGTCTTCTATTCTCGTCAAGTTCACACGTGGAGGTAAATACCTCCCGCATCTACCATAATATTAACAATTCCATATTAAAATTTGTAGAAAAAATTGAAACCGATGGTTTGTATGGAAAGATCTAAAAAAAAATAGGTTGTTAAAAAAAATGACACTGAAAACAAACTTTGGATGTGAAAGTTATGTCCTTTTGAAAAATGCATAAGCGGTAATCAAAGAGCCATATGGAAAGTAGAAGTTGGTCCATGTATTGATGTTGCTCCTAACTTTGCCTATAAACTCAATTTTAAATAAGTTACTTATGAAGTGACCCACCTTTATAGAATAAGTAGGAATAACTTTTAGAATGAAGTTACTTTGTAAATGAAAGTTGCATGCAAAATAACTTAAAATAAAATATTAAAGTTATTTAATAGCGATTCACTTTTATAACTTAAGTGAAATTCACTTTACAACGGATGCATGGACTTTTTCAAAAAAGTAACAAAAAAGAGACTTGAACTCAAGACCTCTTACTTAATAAATAATATTTTAATCAAGTGAGCTAGTGCAAAACATATTATATTGTTTAGAAGGAGGATTCAGGTGGTTGTTGTTGTTATTGTTGTCGTGGAAGGCGTCCTTGGAGACTGTGCTCATAAAAAACTCTTTTCACACAAGAATTTATTTTTTCTTCTTAATGACCACAATGGTTAGATATCGGTTATCTTACACGGAAAATGCAATTTTTCCCTCTATTTCGGATTTACCAAGATCACATAGAGCACACAGAAAAGAACATACATAGATAAGAAAACCATTTCTATTTTGTTTCTAATTTGTTGAGATTGAACAAAGTGCACAGACAAGATCATACGTAGATCAAAAAGAGTAGAAACTCATAAATAAAAAACAGAAAACTAAAATATTATCTCTGCAAAAAAATAGAAAAGGGAGCATTTAGGTTTTATACCTTCGGATCTGACCAAAATGGTCATATCCTAGAAAAAAAACTTTTTCGAGTCAAATGAAAAGTATTCTTGACTGAAATGAGTGATTCACACACAATGGAACAATCCTCTAATCCCAAAAATGTATGAAAATGGAATAAACCATAGATGCAGCAACACAACTTCAAGATCTTGATCGACAATGGAAGAGAGTCTTCAAATGCACTTTGATACCATGTTCAACAACACAGTTATTCCAATAGAGGAAGAAAACCTTCAATAACCATTTACACAACCAGATCAAAGATCGACACACTGATGTTTTGATGTGGTAAAAACCCTACGGGGAAACATCCACAGCCCCAACCAACATGGCCACTTGAAGAAATTTATTAATGAAAAAGATAAATATTATAGATATATTTACAAGAGATTTTTTCACAATCGATCATTAGAAAATGTAACTTCCCTAGCCTCCCAGGCTAGGCCATGTCACACAATATCAACTTATGTCACTAGGATATTCTTTATAGCATCCCAAGCTCACTACTGAATAATGCTACTTCAAAATTCCTAGTACGCAGATACTACTTATAACACTCCCTATTACAAGTAGTTCAGATTAAGTATGCAAAACCATAAGGTATTGCACCCAGACTTGCATTAAGTTTCCCTTTACAAGTACACTTCTTTTTAATATAATCATAGCAGTGGAATAAATATCACAAATTATTTGTGTTCTTTATCCCTTTAGTGTGTGTGTGTGTGTGTGTGTGTGTGTGTGTGTGTGTGTGTGTGTGTGTACGCAACACAATGCTCTGCACACAAAGTATTACTACACATGAAATCAATCCAATGATGCACACAGATTTTATCACTTTGTGTGCGCAAACTGCTTCAATGCACACTCAGAGAATCATACCATGCCTTGGTATCTTCTAATCATACCAGTGAATTTAACTTACATGAATACTTAATAAGTGTCATACTTATCATGAGCACAATATATATATAGATTCAGCATACATGTAGCTAACAAGAAACACTTCTAACTATAATTTCCACATATTTCGCAACATACAAGAATAAGAAAACTATATATATATATATATATATATATATATATATATATATATATAAGTAGTAACATTTCATAGAGTTAGCTAGAATATGCGTATACAAATTCATACAAAAGATAAAATTATTTAAAATATAACATTAGAGCACACAGTAATTAAACAAATCTACGAAGGACACTTATCTCTTATTAAAAGTCACCAAATATGTGTAGGACTTAGACGTTCCTCCCATCCATAGAATTTGTCGCTCATCATATTTCAACAATGAGTCACCCCCGAGTTGGGCTTAAACTCCACAGGAAAAAGGGATCCTATCACCAATCTATGGTCTGATATTCAGCAAAATACTTGGTCCAAGGTGTCAACTACTACAACTATCCTACAACCCCTCATTCCCCACATGCCTATCCCACCCCAGGAAGCGTTCCTCTTCTCTGGTCAACAGTCCTTCAGCTACCCCACTTCTCTTCTAGGGATTTAGCAACAGGTCGAGCAGGAAGTCTCAGAGCCCTCTTCAACAACAAATCTCTCACTTGGAGAGAATGCTCATGGTACTGAAAACTCGCCTCTTCGACAATAACAACTCTTCCCAAGAACAGGTTTAACAAATGATTGTAAGTTACAGTAAAAACTATGTATTCCTTTGCAGAGGAAATCTATCTGAAACATCCCCTGAATGAGTAATAATTCATAATGAATGATTCCTCAATTACACTAAGGCAAACAATATATATTTCATAGCTTCAAATCAACACTTGTCACCTTCAAAATTACCTCTAGCCACTTAGTGACTAGTTCCCTACCCTCAGGAACTTAGGATAAATACATATCCATAAATTAAACTTCATGAAATATTAATAAAATATTCCCTTGAATTAAGATTCCCCTTTTTCCTTTTCCATGGAGTTTATCCCTTGTCTCTTTTCATTTGAGTTGAGTATGTGCAGTGATGTGATTATATTAAAAATTATGAGGGTGATTAAATTTACAATACAAGCACACTGACCTTTTGCATCCAGGCTCACCATCCTTAAAATACAAGCATAACTATAAAGGCTCTTTGGCCTCAAAACTGCACACTTGATTTGACATGCACACGACTATGTGATGTGTGCACTCTTCTTTTGGTATGCCATCCTCACACACTTATGTATGTATGTATGTATACAAACACACACACACACACACACACACATTTATACTTACATTTACATTTTGGGTTTAGCCTAGGGGTATTACATTCTGCTCCCCCTTATTTATGCATTGTCCTCAGTGCATCACATACACATGATACTCAAAACTTTCAAAAATATTCAAATACATGTGGATTCTCTTCCCGCATAGAATCCTCATGATCTCAGGTTGCATCCTCAGGACTGTAATAGGTCCACTGGATCGTTACCAATCCTACTGCGTGATTTCAGAGCGTCTTGACTTTCCAATCCAATATGCACACTAGTTGAACTCGGAAGTCGCCCTCTTTCTCCACTTGAATCACATTCAAATCAACGACATGATTAGCATCAGGTACATACTTTTTAAGTAGATAAACATGGAATACATTATCAATAATCAAGGATGTAGGTAGAGCCATCATATATGTGACATGACCAATCCTCTCTAGGATTTCGAATGGCCCACAATATCATGTTGCTAGCTTAGAGAAATTCCCCAACTTCAGGGAACTTCATCTTTCTTTTACTTTTAGGAACACATGGTCACCCACTTTAAATTGTCTAAAAGTCTGGCCTTTATCTGCGCAAGTTTTCTATCTGTCTTGGGAAACTTTTAAATTTTTCTTTATTTTTACGATCTACTCTTCCATTTCTCGAAGATGTTCTAGCCAAACTACTGCATGGTCTACTAGTTTATCCCAATTCATAGGTCTGTTACACCTTCTACCATACAATGCTTCAAATAGACTCATCTTTAAAGATGTTTGATATCCATTTTTCTAAGACAACTCTACCAAATGTAAGTAGTCTTCCCATTTTGATGGCTTATCCATCACATACATCCATAGAATATATTCTATTACCTGGTTTACCCTCTTTGTTTGTCCATATGTCTCAAGGTGACATGTTGTGCTAAAGTTCAGACTTGTCCCAATTCTTGTGAATAATCCCTTCCAAAAAATTAAAGTGAACTTAGGATCTCTGTCAGACACAATTTCCTTAGGCACACTGTGCAATTTCGCAATTTCTCACATATATATCTTAACAATGTCTACTTCCTTGTGTGTTGATTTCACTGGAAAAAAATGGATAGCTTTAGTAAGCTTGTCCACCACCACAATAATAGAATCATGTTGCTTGGAAGTTCTAGGTAATTTAGTTACAAAATCCATCATTATAACTTCCCACTTCCACTCAAGAATGGGAAAAGGATGTATAAAACTAATTGGATGTCTGTGGTCAACCTTGACCTTTCGACATTCGATACATCTAGCAATAAAATCAACAAATTCCTTTTTCATACTTGGCCAATAGTATTGCTTCTTGACTGCGAAAATTGTCTTCTAGTAACCTGGATGTCCAACATAAGGAACCTTATGCATCTTTGAAAAAGTCATTCTTTTCAAATCCTAATTATTTGGCACATAAACTCGACGCCTATACATGAGGATACCATCCTCTCTCAACTCATAACCTTCCAACTCTTGCTGCAACATATCTTGTTGTAATATCACCTTTACGTCCACATACAATAGAGCTGATTTGGAAACTTCTAAAATTCAGTCACACAAATGTGTCTAGTACATGCTTATGGTTGTAGCATGCACCTCATGCACCTTCCTGCTGAGTGCACCAACCACCTTGTTCTCTTTTCCTCTGATATGCTTTATGTCAAAGTCATACTCATTGAGAAAATCTAACCACCTTTGTTTTCTAGAATTTAAACTTGGTTGTCCAAACAAATATTTCAGACCATAATGGTCTATTCTCAGCTCAAATATTTTACCCATGAGATAATTCTGCCATATATTCAAGGCACACACTATAGCTTCCAAGTCTAAATCATGATTAGGATAGATCCTTTCATGCTCTTTCCACTTCCTTGATTCATAATGATACCACATGTACAATCTGACTCATGACTCCACCAATTCCTTCCTTGCATGCATCCATGAACACAATGAAATATGCACCAGGATCAACAATTCTCAAAATTCACACACTTTTCAACAAACTCTTCAAGTGTAGAAAACTCCCTGCACAGTCTGGAGTCCACTCAAATCGTGCACCTTTATTCTGTAGGGATGTGATTGGATGCACAATCTTCGAGAATCCTTCAATAAAAATTTGGTAGTACCCTGCTAGTCCCATAAAGGATATCACTTCTACAACATTTCTTGGTGTTTTCCATTCCTCAATGGATTTTATCTTCATTGGGTCCACAACTATTCCTTCTTTTGAAATGATATGACCCAAGTAATGAATCTGACTCTGTTAAAATGAACACTTTCTCAACTTTGCATAAAGTTGATGCTCCCTCAATACCTTCAACACCATCCTCAAGTGTTGCTTGTGCTCTTCTTCATACTTTGTGTAAATAAGTATGTCATCCCAAAATACAATGAAAACATTATCTAAATAAATTCTAAAATATCCATTCATTAAACACATGAAGACAACTGGTGCATTTGACAACCCAAAAGGTACCACTGTAAACTTGTAATGACCATACCTTGTTATGAAGGAAGTCTTGTTGATGTCTTCCTCTTTTATTCTCACTTGGTGATATCCATATGTGAGATCAATATTGGAAAATATCTTTGCACCCCTTAGCTTATCAAACATGTCATCTATCCTTGGAAATGGATACTTTTTATTCATTGTTACCTTATTCAATTTCCTGAAGTCAATGTAGAGTCTTAGCATACCATCCTTATTTTTCACAAAAAAATGGTTCACTCCAAGAAGAAACACTTGGGCGTATATACCCCTTCTTCAGGATCTCTTCAAGTTCCATCTGCAACTCCTTCAACCTTGGCCTGGTTTTCATTGCCTCATTCATTATGGGCTCCTTCGAGGTTAGTTTTCCTTGCATGGTATTTTTGAAAAATGGTGGCTTTGTCCTCTTCTTCCTCTGTTACACCTAGCTTTTCATCTTGTCTTCCCAATCCTTTTTGAAAGTCGGTCTTCCCCTTTGTTGATCATATAGAGATTTAGATCTCCTTATAGTTTCTTCCAATTTCTTGGGATAATCATATTGTATCTTATCGCTAATAAATTATGGAATCCCACTCAGGTACCTTTGAATATTTACATGTTCATCCTTGATAAAAGGCACATATTTCAACAATTCTAAAAATCTCATTGCATACTCATCTATGGTCATGCTCCCAAGATTGAGTTCAAAGGAATCCTTCATTTTCCTATCATAGCAGCACCTGGTTAAATATTTATTTTCAAAATATTTCTTGAATTCCCTCCAAATAACCTTATTCTCATTAATGTGTTGTAGTTTCACATATTGGTCCCACCACATTGATGTTTTCCCCTTGAGATGATAAATGAAAATTCACCCTTCTTTCTGCGAGGAGTAATTATGCCACTGGAATTATTTCCTCATACCCAACAACCATGTTTATGCATCCTCATCCTTATTATGCTCACCATCAAAAGTAAGAGGCTTGATCTTATTCATTCCCCCCTATAGCTCATCCACCCTGGTCTTTATCTTATGCTTTATGACAGAATATGGACTCAAAATTTTGTGCGCTCTCCCAGCTGAATATCTTGGAGAGTGATGGAGATGCTTGTCAACACTTTTTTTTTCTTCCCTCATCATGACATCTATGTCTTCCAGACCTACTTGTCTATGTCTCCTTATCCATATTTTTCTCAAATTTTTCCAATCTTTGTAGTAACTTGATGTTGAATCATTCTTGTTCCTCCTTGGCTTTCCTAAGCCTATCGTTATTAGATTTATAACTTTGGATGTCCTTTTGCAAAAACATTATGTCCTCTGCCAAATTCATTCTTTCTTCTAAGCCTTCCCTATTTCTTTTGGATTATGTACCTTCAAAACTCATACTAGCGTACAACCTTTCCATTTATTCATCTTGACTATAGGTTCTCTGTGCACCTGCCATGATTTTAATCTCTCCTTTGATCCCGCCCTTAACTAATTGTTGTTAATTCTGCAAAAAGTGCAGTCAACAAGATTTTATGAAAGCTATGCACAATTTGTCAGAATCCTTTCTTTTCTTTTTCCCTTGTATGACTTTTAACATCCAAACTCTAGTGTGCACACCAACACATTTTTATTTTTGGAATGCATAAAAACTCTATTCCATGCATCAATGGTTGTCCTATGCAAAATAAGCTATGTCATGCCCAACACCAATACTTAACACACATGTCTATTTCATGTTGATCCCTGGACTACACAAGTCTAGTGTTGAACCAATTTCTCTGATACTAGAATGTAGTGTCCCGAGCCTCCCAAGTTGTGCCATGTCACACAATCTCAACTTATGTCACTAGGATATTCTTTATAGCATCCCAAGCTCACTATTGAACAATGCTACATCAAAATTCCTAGTGCACATATACTACTTATAACGTTTCTTGTTACAAGTAGACCAGATTAGTTGCGCACAACCATAAGGTACTACACCCAAACTCATGTCGAGTCTCTCTATACCGGTACACTTATTTTAATACAATAATAGTAGCGTAATAAATGTCACAAATTCTCTGTGTGATTTATCCCTTCAGTACACAAACACACACACATAGTTGTGTGTGCAATGCTCTGCACACAAAGTACTACTACATGTGTAATCAATCCAATCCAACACACAGATTATGTCACTTTGT
>ML790860.1:251066-299967 GCA_009831015.1 Picea engelmannii | reverse complement strand
GAAGCTCCAATAGTCAATATTTCTAGGAGCATGACATTACTTACGAGAATCTCCACCCTTTTTAAAGAAACCTAAATATCATGAGAAATTAGAATATCACGATCCAAGGAAATTGAAGAATCAAAATTCTATTTAAAATGGAAAGGAAAATGAATATTTATGATGTTGGAAGCTCCAATAGTCAATATTTCTAGGAGCATGACATTACTTACGAGAATCTCCACCCTTTTTAAAGAAACCTAAATATCATGAGAAATTAGAATATCACGATCCAAGGAAATTGAAGAATCAAAATTCTATTTAAAATGGAAGTTAAGGTTCAAATCGAGCCTTTCAAAGGTGAGGTGGATGCACTTAAATTGAATTGTTGGTTAAAAAAAATAGAATAATGAGAAAAGTAATATAATAAATATAATATTTATAAATATAAATTATTTATTAAAAAAAAAAAGTGTGTTTCATAAAAACCTGATTTTTAAGATAAAAATAATAAGAGATTTAAAAATAAATAAAAAACAAAACAAGGGCTTACCCTAACCATATTTATACTTGAACTTTTACACATGTCAAATAAAAACATCTATGAAGAAAATCATTCCAAAGAAGGATAAGTGATTAGTTATTGAAAGATATAATTAATTATATTAATTTTATTCTAAAATATTTTAATATAATTAATTCATAATTAATATATAATATAAAAATATGTTCAAAATAAAATATTAATAACTAAATCCATGTATTAATTCACTTGCATACATATTTAAATTCGCATTCCTTAAATTATAATCAATTTAGAGTCATTGGAAAGTAAAGCCAATCATAGGAATATTAAGAACATAAAATTCACGGACAATTAAAAATTACAAAAAGTCAATATCATATTTAATATTATTGAATTATAGATTATATATTTCAATTTAAATATGGAAAAGTTAAATATAAGATTTCTTATCAATTTATTATTATATTATTTTATTATTATATTGGTTTAATAATAGAAAGGTTTATTGATTCGACACAAGTTAATAAAATACATTATCGTTATAGAAAAAATGATTTCTTATTGAAGTGTTCAACTAGTTTATTTTTGCTTTAATCTAGATGGAGGAAGAGTGGGCTGGATAGTTAGCACACAAGCGATGAAGGTTATGATGGCCGACATTTAGGAAGGGCGATGTTGGCATTCGTGGGGGGCTGATGAGATGCCAAGGTATGGGTGGATCCTGATGCCCCTATCCTTTTGTCTCGCCATGCCTCAAATTTTATATGTAAGTTGTTTTATTGTTGAAGTTATCTTTAGTTGAAAATAATTCTGAGTAAAGTTTATTTATTTAATCCATTTATAAACAAGGTTATTTGTTAAGAGTGTTAAAAATTCTTAAATTATTACTTTGTGTTTTTATTTGTTGATAATTAAATTACATAACACAGAATAAAATATATGACAATGAAAGCAATATGGAAACCAAATTTCACATGTACATAGAAATTATGTTCTTCAAATCATCATTTGAAGAATAATGAATTCAAGCTTAAAATGGCTTCTTTACTAGGAAAATGGCCCATTGAAGAAAGATACAAATTACAACAAACTTGGCAATTATGGCCCTTAGCTGAAGAAACCCTTTGCTTGATCTACCTACTTGACACTCAGATCTACACTAGATCTGCCTGTTGGTCCTTAGATATGTAAGATCTACCTACTAGATGTTAAAAATTTGGTAATGCTCGTTTAAGCATAGACAATGTCACATCATTGTAATCCTACGATAGGCACTTACACATGCCACCCCCGAGAACAATAACCTTTTCTTAGATAGATTCTGACAAGTCCACTATAACCAAATGATACACCCTAACCAGGAATACCAATATTGTTGCGACAACAACACAATATCAAGAGAGCGTACCTCTACTAATAGAAGCATACATTTACCAAGATAAGCACACGAGAGAGCTACCAAAAAGATTGATATTACACCACGACAACCTCTGCACTACCCTCTCCAAACTTGTTCCTTCTTCTGTTGCAATTGTTTCTCCTTAAACTTGTGCACTTGTTGAGTGAGTGAGTGTGTGTTCAAATGAGGAGCGCATAGCCTCTATTTATATTGGTCTTCCAAGGTGTCTTTTCATGTGGGGTCAACCTCACTTTTTGGAACCTTTTATTTACTTTACTATTAATCTGCTTGGGTCGACTTCTCTTCTAGGGTATTCCACATCTTTTTAATGGTTCTCTTGCTTCTGGAATATTCTACTCAAGTACAAAGGTTATACTGGAGGTTAATGTTGATATTATGGTAGTTGTAGGAGGTATTAACCTCACGTGTAACCCTGACAAGAATATAATATTCCGAGAAGCAAAAAGAAACCCTAAAGCATTGGACATAACCCTACAAGACAAGTCGGCTAAAGGAAATATTTAATATTGAGTTTTTAGCCTCCATAATGAGAAGTCTGCCCAGACAGCTAAGGAGGAGCAGTATAAATACAGGATGTCAAATAGCATTTGATACACACAGCTCGCAACTACAGAAATTTAAGAGTGTGCAATGCAGAAACTGAGTAAGTGTGCAAGTCTGGAGTACTGCAACCTGTATTCTCGGTTTAGGCTTGGACTTTCTATTGCTTATGGTGTGGATTTTTTGCCTTGTGTGCTAGCTCTGGAGAGAGGTATGCTAGATTGTTTGGCTATTAGGCCTAGGGTTTTCTTCTAGAACTATTCTCTGTCAAGGTTAAGGTGCTCGGGGGTGGCTTCGAACTATGGTTGGGTGACAATATTGCTATATTGTCTATGGTTAAATGAGCACACCTATTATTTCTAACAGATTATGGGCCCACACTATCTTCAGATAGTCTAACCACTAGAAGATAGATTAGGAGGATTTTCTCAGCTACAATTGCAGTTGCAGTCAAAGTTTTTGTTGCAGCAATGAAACCCTAACCCTCTTGTTGAGGCACCTTAAGTGAAGTTATTGACCTAATTTATGGATGGCCTACTGCACCCTAACCTAGCGCACCTCTTGGTACTCTCAGCAAGCTATGACGTCAATTTTGAGTTTTTGGTCAAAGTCAAAGGTTGACCAAGTCAAAGCAATCATGACCTACTACTCTATGATGTTAGAAAATAAGTTAGAAGTGGCTTCTAACTTCAGAGCATGGAAGACAATGATTGATCTAATCCTTTCCAAGAATAAAGTGTTGGATATCGTGAAAGGAAATATCGTGGAACCACAGTTTGAAGAAAGAAAAGAGAAGGAACCTCAGAATGTTGCAGTTATGGAGAAATTCAAAGACAATGAAATCAATGCCATGAGTATCATAGTGGACTTTGTAAAACACCACTTGATGCCCTACATCTCTCATCTTGACTCATCTAAGAATATTTATGATGCCCTAACTAACCTCTTCTCAGTCAGAAACATTGGACAAGTAATGAATATGAATAATATGCTCTATGACATGAAAATGAATGATGATGACAACATAACAGCATACCTTGTGAGAATCTCTCAATTAAGAGATCAACTACGAGCTATTGAAGAAATCATTTCAGCAAAGGAACTGGTAAGTATAGTACTCAATGGTCTTCCCAAGGCATGGGATGCATTTGCCACAAGCATGAACACAAAAAAGGAGTATCCCACATTTGAATAACTTTGGACTTGATGTGCACAAGAAGAATCAAGAATTACTGCAAAAGAGAAATCCCAAAATAAATCGATGATCAAGCTTTCCCAACAAAGTTCAAGAATTTCAAGAATAAGATGTTTGGCTCAAGGAAGAAAACAAATAAAGAAAATGATATGTCAAAAATGCAATGCTTCAACTGTCGAAAATATGGTCACTACAGGAACCATTGTCCCGAGTTAAAGAAAAGGAAGGAAACAAATGAAGCAACAATTGTCGAAGAAAGGGAACCCTCAAAGAAAGGCAAGCATGATAAAACATACTTCTTCTTCTAAGAGAAGGTAACAATATTCTTCAAAACCCTTGTATATATCATGTTTACATAGTTCCTATAAATATCATGTATATCTATTTCTTAGAAGAAAATATGTTAAAGGGAAACAATGCCTATGGAAGAATAAAAAGATAATGGTTGTTATTACAATGACTACAAGTCAAGCAATACACATGAAAAGATGAAGTATGTTGACAATATTTGGTAACAATTCTTGTGGAAGCTATTATATAAGTAACACCTGCAAGATAAAGCCAAAATAAGAATCAAACTTGAAGAAACCTAGAGGAAGTCAAAATAGAAAGAAGTCAGCAATCAAGAGGAAATTAGAAAAAGATTTGTGACACTTTGTAGAAGGCAATAAGGATGTAGACGGAAGCATGGACTCTCTTAGATGGAGGGAGCTGATTACATAATTCCAAAAGAAGATCATGCATTCATGTATGAATCAAGGATTAGGAGGGAACTAATCCTAAATGATATGATCCATTGAGGAATATGAAGTATTTGTCCTTGTTCCCATTGAAAGTAGCATCCATGATAAGCATCACGTGTTCAGAAGAAGTCTTCTTCGAAAAGAAGCCTCAAAGTATCCTTGATTGTCCATCTACATCCATGATCATATGATGAAAGGAAGAATTTGGAATCTTTAGGGCATGAAATCTATAGAAGACTCCATGGAACCAAGAGCTAAAGAGAAATGTGAGGAAGAACATGAAGATTCCAAGAAAGAAAGAAAAATCCAAAACAACTAGTTATTATACCAAGAATCACAAAGACTACCAGCTTGGTTTGAACTCACTAAGAAGAAATCGAGCAAAAGAAATGAAATTTATGATAAATAACAATGTGAAAGAGACTTATGAATGGAAGCATTGCAGGATTCAAAGGTTCTTCCAGAAGGAGGGAGAAGACTACGATAACAACTTGTTCTCATAAACCAGATATACCTATATCTGAGCTATTATATCTCTTGCAGTATCCATGGATTGAAATTTATATTAGTTGGTTGTAAAATATTTTTCTCCCAATAGAGCATTTGAGGAAGAAGCTTATGTTAAGCAATCTCAAGGTTTTTGAGGTATACCATAAAGAGACTCATGTATGTAGATATAAGAAGACCTTGTATGGATTCAAAAAACTTGATGCAGAGTATATCGTACACAACAAAAGCGTGGTGAAAAATTTCTATGACAGAGATAGTGTATCAAAATAGTTACTTAGAATTATGGGATAATGGATTGTTAATGCATGGAAAACTCTCATGATGACAGAAGAAGTGCTACTTGGATATGTTTCAATTTGATCATTTCCATGATGTCATGAGCTAGCAGGAAACAAAAGTGTTGAATTCGACCATGATATATATTGTAATGATCAGAGCTACATGAAGCCTTCAGATAAAACCAGTGTTCCATAACAGACCAAAGTGCATTGATATTAAGCATTGCATTCTCTGTGATGAAGTCCAGAAAAGAGAAGTGGTTCTCCAATATATCTCCACAGATGAGCAGATCAGAGATATTTTAGTAAAACCTCTGTCCAAGATGAAAAGTTTCCAAGTTGGGGCTCGTGGAGACGACTTCCTTATTGAAAAAGGAAGAGATTACTCCCAAGTTGGGAAGGAGCACTGATGTGTTATTGATTTATGGACAATCATTTTTCAGTTTGAAAAATGATCCAGGATGAGTAGTACCTTTCCAGTTCGGAAAGTGGTTTGAGATTTCTGACGGACAGGCATTTTCCAGTTTGGAAAATGGTCTAGATTAGACAGTCATTTTCATAATTAAAATTGTTTGATAGATTATTGATGTACCATAGACAGTGATTCCCCTTGTGTCTAGTGTGGGGGAATGGTTTAGGACAGTCATTCTTCTTGGCAGTCCCTCTGAATAGTGGTCAAGTAGAATGGTTCACATCGATGGGTAGTCATTATTTCGAAGTTCACAGTTGTGAGAAGTTTCGAAGAATGGTCTGTTTTGGAGGTTGGTGCAGAACATTCATTTCCTTAGGAAATGGTTCAGACAATCATTCCCTAGGGAAGACTCATTCTCTCCAGGTTTCACCATGTTTAGTGCCAGACAAATGGGCTAGTTAGGTGAATGGTCCAGGTTCAACAATCAGGGACATGCATTCCCTAGGGCATACTCATTCTCTCCAGGTTGTACTATGACTAGTGCCGGAGGAATGGCCCAGTTAGGTGAATGGTCCAGGCTCAGAAATCAGGGACAGTTATTCTTCTATGCTTGAGAAGAATAGTCCAGATAACCCATGGCTGATGTTTTACTTTCTGAGATCAGATGCTCTTCCAGATCTCACATATGTGAGTGGAAGAATGACCCATATGACTCAATTTATATCATGATATTGTTTCTATGCACATTGATATCAAATGATATGATTTCTATTGAGATTGTATGTCTCTGGACAATAAATGTATGCTACTGTGGTGGATGTGTTCCACTGGTTGTGACTATGTGTCACTGATTAAGTAGTTGTGTGCTACTTGGTGTGGTTGTGTACCACTGGATGCTAATTGTGTACTACTATGGATAGACACAGTTGTGTTCTATTTGAATGACATTGTTCTGATTGCCATGTAGACTATTAGTAGTGTTGAAAATTATTACCAGCTAGATGGATAGTCAGTGTGCTAGTGGAAAGACATTCTCCAGGCAGAAAATGGCCCATGACATTTATTACTCTAGGACGTATGTATGGATTAGAAGAATAGTCCTTGTAACCCATGGTGTGGCTTCCAAAAATTGTTAGAATAATTATTCTTCTTGGACATATGTTCGGATTAGAAGAATAGTTCTTGTATCACTCTATGGAGTGAGTGACTTATTCAACATCATGCCTGATTACTCAGATGGAGTATGGCTTCGAGAGATGATGAAGTTGATGCTATCTAATGATATTGATAGTGATGATGGTGCTCGGGATCTAATCATGAGATAGCATGTATGGCTATGATGACGCTACCAATGGAATGGTATGTTTGTGCTCAAGACCATTGCCTTCAATACCTCCCTATCTAGGAGGGAGTGTTGATATTATGCTAGTTGCGGAAGGTATTAACCTCCACATGTAACCCTGACAAGAATAGAATATTTTGGGAAGCAAGAATAACTCCTAAAGCATTGGACATAACCCTAGAAGAAAAGTTGGGTAAAGGAAATATTTAATATTTATTTTTTAGCCTCCGGAATGAGAAGTCGGCCTAGACATCTAAGGAGGAGCAGTATAAATACAGGACGTTGTTGGATTACTGAGGGGGGGTGAATCAGTAATAGCGTAATTATAATATTTTTTCTTCAAATGTTATATCAATGTAGAATTATTATCCAATAATGAGCAGTAAGAAATAAACAATCACACACATACACAGTACACCAGTGTTTTATGTAGAAACCCAAATCGGGAGAAAACCGTAGAATGTTTTTTCTTATATGTATTGAAGAATTAAATTCATTAGAAGCACCAAATTCCTTTGTTTTCCAGCTGCAACTGTAAGTAGGCTCCAACCCCCTAGTTTCTCAGGCTACAACCTGAGGGAAGCTCCAACTCCCCAATTCTCTGGCTACAACCAGAAGGAGGCTACAACCCCCTATGTTCTCCAGCTACAACTAGAAGGTAGCTACAACCACCTATCATTGCCCTGTCCTGCCACCCTGAAGTAGAAGTAGAATGATGGGACCATTTTCACACTATCACTATGAGATATACCACTGTAAACCTGTACCAATAAATCTGAATCATGCATCAACCATGCATCAACCTGTACCTCAACCTGTAATCAACATGTATCATAAACAAGTGCATCACACTATACCATAAACAAGTTCATCCAACCATGTACCAAGTATGCACCAATCATGTGTCAACTACTCATCAACTATGACTCATCAATATGTACCAACATCATCAACTATACAACTCATGTATGTTTCAACTCATCAACTACTTGTCTCAACCATGTACTCAACATGTACCTCAACCAAAATCCCTCATCAATTTCATCATCCAAATATGATTTGTAGCTCTTTAATAGACCTAGTGTATATGATCACATTCTTGCAAACCTTCCTTAACTTTAAAAACAAGAGAATAACATTTTCATCAAACTTTTCTTTAGTCTCACATGCCTAGTTTTGGATTAGTCAACAACCCTACCTTCAAGTAATCATAAATTTGAACCTGTAATGTATAAAGATATGAAACTGATACAAAATATTCTTCAGTGTGTTTTATGCAATTCCTCTATGTGTCACTACTTGGAACCTCTCAGAAAATGAGTTATAGCAAAAATGACATAACTTGCTGAATTTTGGCCTATTCTAGAGAGCGACCTTGTAGAGCGTTCCCCACACGAAACGTTAATTGAATTGATATGAAATTGTTATAAAGAATACTATAGATTGTACCCTAACCAACGCATTTGGTTTCAATGAATTTGGATTTGTTATGAATAATTTATGACGTTTTTACCTGAAACACCTGTTTTTGACTAGTTTCAGGACTAGCCACAAACCCTATTTTCCACGGAGTGTAACTCCCAAAATGTAACGACCCACAAGATGATTTTTTTACCATAGATACTTGGGTATGTTTTCTCAATGGAATATCAATTTCATAGTTTGAATCATTATAGAAAAAAAAATTATAGCAAAACTGGTGAGATGACTTGTAAATAACATACCTTAGAAAACACCATCAAAAGAATTTATCTTTCATTGCATTTCAGCCTTCTTTTCTTCACATTCTCTCAAAAATTAGGCTTAGATATCCTTGGTTACCTCAGACACCTACAGATATTCAATATGTTCAAATGTAATTAAAATGAGAGAGCCTTGTCTCTTATTTATACTCTCAAAGTAGTTTCCTTAAAAACATCTTCTAGGTCACTTGACCCACTTTCTTTATTTTAGGGTTAACCCACTTCTAATTTCTCCATTAAATTTATTATTGAAATAATGTATTTTGTATTCACTTTTAATTATAATACACGCATCACTTCACTTTATTATTTACCTTTTTAAAATCTCTTAAACCACTTTGACTACTTTGACCTTTTGGGGCTTCTAAATGACATATGAGGGTCCTCCAACTTCGTAAGGCCATAACTCTCAAACCGTGAGAAGTTATGTGACATTCAACATACCACCAGAAATTGAATGACATGTACTATCCATCTAGAATAGTATTACCTTAAAATATAGCAAAAATCATATTGTTATCCATCAAACAAACTTGGGTTCATTACCCAAACCTAGGTTCTCCAACTTCACATGGTCATAACTCTCTAACCGTGAGAAGTTATGTGACATTCTACATACCACTGGAAATGGAATGACAAACACTATCCATATAGGATAGTTTCTTTGACAAATTCACTATCCTTCATCTCATTATTCCACAATTAAGCATGGGTTCTCTTACTCCGCAAAACGTCTTCCCATGAGGGCTTTCACCATAAGGGGACCACTTTGGAGTTCATCCATATTTACTTCTTATCAACCATGACAAAACAATAATGAGTCATATTTACATCAAACAATCTTGGGTCCATTACTCAAACCTTTGTGTTACAGGGATTTCTTCAAGGGTTGACATCAATGACAACCAACCTTAATCAACAATCTCCCCCTTTGACATTGATGGAAACACTCTGATGCAATACTAAAATCATATCACTCATGCTCCCCCTAGAACCATGCCTCTGTTCTCTGCATCTGATAAATCTCTCCCCCTTTTTCATCAATGGCAAAGGTATATTTCCATCCGGGGTTGCTCCCCCTGATTGAACTGTCCTCTTATGGTGCTTCCTCGTGTACATCTAAGACATATAAGATAAGAATTCATTTTGGAGTATAAATAAATCCAAGTCTTTGGTGAAAATATTCAAAGGCTTCCCGTGGAAGTAGTTTTGTAAATATGTCTGCCACTCGTTCTTTTGTGCCCACATACTCAACTATGATGTTCTTTTATGCAACCTGTTCCTGTAGAAAGTGATACTTGATTGGAATGTGCTTCGTCTTGGAGTGCATCACCAGGTTTTTTGAGATATTGATGGCACTTGTATTATCACAATATATTAGAATGGACTCATCATACTCAACCTATATATCTGTCAAAGTTTGTTTCATCCAAAAAACCTGTGTACAACATGTTGTTGCTGCAATATACGCTACATCGATTGTAGATAGAGATACTGATGATTGTTTCTTGTTTAGCCATGATACCAAACATTCAACTAAGTAGAACGTTGCTTCACTGGTGCTTCATCGGTCATCAATACAACCTGCCTAATTTGCATCTGTGTAGACAATAAGTGATAGATCTTTTCTCTTTAGATACCATAATCCAAACTCTTATGTTCCTTTGATATATCTGAAGATCCTCTTTACTACTAATACATGTGATTCCTTTGGTGTTTCTTGAAATCGTGCCACATATCCAACTGCCTACATTACATCTAGTCTAGATGTTGTCACATATAATAGGCTGCCAATCATTGACCTGTATTGCCTCTGATATGTAGACTTCGAATCATCATGTTTTCTCAACTTACAACTGGCTTGCATGGGAGTGATAACTAGTTTGCAATCTTCCATTCCAAACCTCTTTAGCATTTCTTTGATATACTTGGTTTGAGAAATAAAAATTCATTATTTTCTTTAACATATCTGAAGTCCCAGAAAGAAGGATAGTTCTCCAAGTAACGACATTTCAAATTCATTCTACATGTCTTTTGCAAATTTCTGGCTTAACCTATCATCATCACTACCAAAAATAATATCAACATAAACTTCAATTAATAAAATATTACCTTGACTTACCTCGATGTAGAGGTTGTTGTCTACACTTCTTTTTCTGAACCCTGCCTATTGCAGATACTTATCCAGTTTGGAGTACCATGCTCTAGGAACCTGTTTTAGACCATACAAGGCCTTCTTTAATTTACACACATAGTTTGTGTTCTCAGACAACTGAAATCTTTCTAGTTGTTCAATGTAGACTTCTTCTTTAAGTTCCCCATTCAGAAAAACTGATTTTACGTCCATCTGATATACTTTAACATTTTTGGAGCATGCATAAGCTAAAAGAAAACAGATTGCTTACATTCTGGCAACTGGGGAAAATGTCTCTTCAAAGTCTATTCCTTCAATCCGTGCATATCTTTTATATACCAATCTAGATTTATTCCTTGTAACCTATCCATCTTCATTCAATTTGTTCTTGAAAACCCATTTTGTACCGATCACATTCTTATTCTTTAGTCTTTGAACCAATTCCCAAGTGTCATTTTTCTCTATTTGATCAAATTCTCCATCCATGGCCTTATTCCAAAATTCATCCTTGTTGGTTTCTTCAAAACAATTTGCTTCAATTGTAGATAAGAATACTAAGTGTGTTTGTTCTGGTGAACAGATTTTTCTTCTAGTCTCAACTCATGCATCTTTGTTTCCAATAATCAGATCTAAAGGATGATTCTTTTGTACTCGTTTGCTAGACGTCTTTGGAGATACTTGTTGAACTTGCTCTTCTTCTTCTGTCAGATTCTCTTCATCTTCATCTTCCTCTTCTACTTCTTTTTCATCTTCTTCTTCGAAAAGTTGTTCCATTGATTTGTTTTCTTCTTCATTTGATTATGGTTTGTTTGTTTCATCAATTGTTATGTTGATGCTTTCCACAACTTTGTTTAATATTAGATTGTAACACTTGTATGTTTTTCTTGTACTTGAGTAACCAACAAGTATTCGTTTGTCCACACGAGAGTCAAACTTTCTCATTCTGCTATGTCCTCTTTTGATGTAACATTTGCTTCCAAAAACTCTGAAGTGTTTCACATTTGCTGGTCTTCCTTTCCATAGCTCGTAGGGAGTTTTATCAGTGTTGTTTCTGAGCATTACTCTGTTTTGAATGTGAACTGGTGTATGCACTACCTGTGTCCAAAAAATATCTTTCAACTTTGAATCCATTATCATTGTTCGAGCCATTTCTTGTACTGTCATGTTCTTTCTTTCAACAACTCCATTCTGTTGAGGTGTCCTAGCGACGGAGAATTGTCTTTTTATTCCATGATTGTTGCAATAGTCCATAAATTCCTTTGAGGTGAATTCTCCTCCATTATCCGATCTTAAGCATTTGATTTTTGAATCCATCTCATTTTCAACCATTTCCTTGTAGATCTTGAAGTTTTCAAAAACTTCTGACTTGTTCTTGAGAAAGCAAACTGCAGTCATTCTTGTATAATCATCAACTAATAACATAAAATATCTCTCACCTTTTAATCCTTTTGTTGTAGTTGGTCCAACTAGATTAGTATGCACAATTTCAAGTGGTTTTGTTGTTGAATATTCCTTTGATTTGAACCTGTTCTTTGTTTGTTTTCCTTGTTGGCAATTCTTGCATAAAGTGTTGGTTGGTTTCGTGATCTGGGGCATTTCTCTGACTGCTTATCTTTTGTTGACTTTGACAAGGTTATCAAAATGCATGTGACTCATTCTTCTGTGTCATAGCTAACTTTCATCTTCCTTTCCTAGACAAAACTTTTCATTTTCAATTTTGCTTAACACATATATGTTGTTTGAAGTTCTTACAGCTGTAGCGACCAATTTCCCCGAACCTTCTTTTCTTATCTCACACTTTTGTGAATCGAAAGTAACTTTATGACCTTGGTCACACATTTGAATCACACTTAAAATATTATGTTTCATATCTTCTACTAATAGAACATTTTATGCCTTTTCATTCTTGTTCCCAATGCAGACTATGTCTTTTCCAATGATTTTGGCTGAATCATCATTTTCGAAGGAGACTGATCCATCTCTTTCCTTTCGTAATGTAAGAAACTTGTCTCTATCACTTGTCATGTGTTTTAAACATCCATTGTCAACATACCAACCACGTTTCTTCTTCTTAGCTTGTAGAGCGACTGTGCATTCTTCATTGCTATATTGATCTTGCTTTCTTATCCATGTCATTTTCTGAGGTTCTTGTTTGTGACTCTGTTGAGGTTCTTTAGGAGGGACTGTCATTCTGCAATTTTTGGCCATGTGTCCAAAATTGTTACATTTGTAACATTCCACTTCAGTGCTCAAGGATTCAAACATGTTGTAACTTATTCTTTGTGTTTCATTAGGTCTTCTTGAATAACCCCTTTGTGTATGGCTCTCAAAGTAGTTATTGTTCCTGTTGTTAGCTCTGCAATTTACAGCTTTATGTCCAAAATTATTACATGCATAACATAAACCAAAAAATATAGCTTGATACCTGGTAGTTGAAGATATTCTGAAAGGAGGTGCTCTTATGAATCATTCTTCTTCTTGAGGCATGTCTATCTGTTGTTGATTCTGAAATCTGAATCTTCTCGGTGGAGGAGTGTCGATGTAATCTTCTCTGTATATATTTTTATCCCCTTTGATTGTTTCTGCATAGCTTTTTGGATTTGTTTCTTACTCTGTTGTTTTGGAGCTTGATCCCTTTTCTGTCTGATTGTATCCAAGTCTGGACTTTGTCAAGATGAGATTTTTTACTGTTGATAATGTCATCGAGAACTTTTGAGTTATTCTGCATATTTTTATTTTGAATATCCTTTCTTAGTGTGGCAATCCCTGCTTCCAGGATTCCAATGATCATTTCATTTCCTTCTAGTTGTTCTTTGAGTTCTTATTCAATTATTTTATCTTCTTCTATTTGAACCTTCAATTTTTTGATCATTTGTTATGGTTCTTGAGTGTCTTTTTTCTTATCTAGTTCTGCTTGTAATTTCTTGTTTTTCTTCTTTTCTCTTCTGATAACTTCTACGGCACTCATTAATTCTTGGAAGTCAACTTCTTCCTCTTTAATTTATTCTTCATATGATTCTTCATATTCTTCTTCGGAGTCTTGTTTATCGAAGTCTTCTACTACCATGAATATAACTCTCCTTGTTTCACTGTAACTGACTTCATCTTCATCTGATGATGAGATGTCTTCTTTGATGCAAAATCTTTTCTTGAAAACTTTCTTTGTAGTTCTTTTACTTTTATATGTTTGTTTGTCTTTTGAGTTACCTTCATCGTTTATCTTTTTCTTATGAGGACATTTGTTAGCAAAATGACCAATAGCATCACAATTAAAACAAATTAAATGAAGCTTACCTCTATACCTACCGTTGGTTCCCTTATTCAGTCTTTTGATGAAGTTGGCCACTTCTTCATCATCTTCCGAGACGTTGTTGCTGCTGCTACTATATTCTTCTTGTTCCTTTTTCTTTTTCTTTGATATTTTGGATGCTTTGAAGACTGTTTCTTTTAAATCTGGATTTTCCTGTTCAATTATCATCTCATATGCTACGAAGATTCCATGCAGTTCATCCATGCTTATTGAGTTTAGATCCGATCTTTCTTCTAGTGCTGATATCTTAGGGTTGAATCTCATAGGAATAGATCTTAATACATTTTGAACAATTATAGATTCTTCGATTTCTTCTCTCAATCCTATGATTGCATTCACTGTTTCATTGACTCATAAGAAGTAGGTTGTGATATCTTCATCTTCCTTCATTTTTAGTTGCTCGAACTGATTTCTGTAAGTTTGAAGCTTTGTTGCTTTCACTTTTAAATATCCTTCATAAATATTTCGAAGCTTGTCCCAAATCTCTTTAGCAAATTTACAATGTGCAACTTTGGTAAATAGCATATCACTGAGACCATTCAAAAATGCATTTTTGTCTTTGGAATTATTCATACCGAGTTTCACTGCTTTGTCATTTGTTGGTGGAAGTGTTGGTGTTGTGTATCCATCTACAATTGATTGCCAAACTTGAAATCTTTCTGCCTGTATATATGTCTTCATCCTTATGCTCCAAAAAGTATACTTTTGTCCATCAAACTATGGTATTCCATTTTTATATGAGTTGGTACTCTCCATGATCTACCTTTCAGTGGTTAAACTAATTTCTAAAAGAACCTGCTCTGATACCAATTGTTGGATCACTGAGAGGGGGGGTGAATCAGTGATAGCGTAATTATAACCATTTTTCTTCAAATGTTATATCAATGTAGAATTATTATCCAATAATGAGCAGTAAGAAATAAACAATCACGCACATACACAGTACACCAGTGTTTTACGTGGAAACCCAAATTGGGAGAAAACCACAGAATGTTTTTTCTTATATGTCTTGAAGAATTAAATTCATTGGAAACACCAACTTCCTTTGTTTTCCACACACATATGAATGTATAAGATCCAAGATCCCCTTTGACCTACTCTCACTGCTTGGAAAAGTAGCCTTGGCATGCTTTCCAAGTGCACACGTCTTGTTTCTCAACACTGAAATATGGAATACTAGTAACAATCTCCCTTAGAATCAACAAAACCTTGAAATATAGGTGTCCCATCCTCCTGTGCCATAACTCGCTTGAACATGCTTCTCCTTCAACCTATATAAATTTCCCTCTCTCACCCCAATGCTCATTGTTGTTTTAGGGCTATCTCCCTCTGGACGTATGAGTACTTGCCCTTTCTTGAACATGACGACAAAAACCCTATCCTCCATCATTGAGATTGAGAAAAAATTATTCCTAAGTCCTAGTATATCTAGCACATCTTAGGTTTCCGACAAACGCCTTGACTCAAGCTGGAAACAAAATTGTTCCCCTTGCCCTTCATTACATACCTTTGTTACAAAAATCATGAAAAAATCGCCAAAATCGCGATAAATCGCAATTTCAAACTCAAAACGAGTTTTTCTTAAAAAATTGTACGATTTTTTGGGGAAAAATTGCGAGTCGATGGGTAAAAATTGTTTATGCTAAAGTCTGTGGGTTTAAGTAGTCCGTGAGGGATTTTTTTGCTTTTTTTGTTCATTTAACCAAGGACGAGAGCCAAGCCATTCAACCAGACAAGGAAGAGTTTGACATTGGGATTTTGTGGATTCAAGGGTCAGATTTATGGATTTGGCATTGGAATTTTTAGTCTATTTCACATTTTTTGCATTTAGAGGTAAGTAAAAAAATTTGCCCATTATTTCTCATTTTTCCACGAGGGATTTTCATAGGTTTTAAGTGGAAATGAGTTTTACATTTTCAAAATAGATTTTTATGGATCAAAAACCATTTTTTTCCCCTGTTATGTGATTTTTTTTCTTGCCATGTATGCCCAAAAACGTTTTGGGGATTTTCTTTCCCTAGGTCGATGTAAATTAATTTAAAAAAAATTGTGTCTATTTCGGATTCAAAACCAATTTTGAATGCTAGATACATAATTGATTTATCTCTGATTTTTAAATTTTCATTTTTCATCAATAACACATGCTAAAAAACGATTTTTTTTTTTCTCTAGGTTCATATTTTTCCATATTAAAGATGCCAAAGGCATTGGATTCATTCAGGGAGTATGGTGAGCCTACTACTCCAGGGAATCGACAACATCTCTCATGCAAGCTATGTGGTAAAAAAATGAGCGGTGCAGTATACAAGATAAAATACCACCTTATGAAAATTCCAGGGAATGAGGTGGAGATTTGTCCCATTTCAAGCACAAAACTTGTTGTGAAGGCCACAAAATCACTTGAAGAATATGCAAAAAACAAAAAGTACGCAGAAGCCAAGAAAAAAGAAATGGCTTCAAGATCCAAGTCAAGGACAAGAACACACACTCTAGGGGCAATGGGAGTGGAGTCTAGTGAGATCCACTCCTCATAGTTTGTAATGCCTACAACAACATCACCATGGTTTATGCCAAGATCCACACCCGATGCACAACTGTCTATCAAGTCCATGTTGAAAAAAAAAAAAGAAAAAAAAAAAGCGAACAAACTTGTGGGTAGATGCCTTCTATGGAGTGATATTCCATTCAATTTTTCCAGGAACCCATTCTATGTGTCCATGTTTGAGGTTGTTAGTATTGTTGGCCTGATGTATAAGCCCCCCACTTATGAGGAGTTGAGAGGGCCCATCCTTAAAAATGAAAAGGTTGATTGCACTCAGAGGTTGCAGGAGCTTTGAGATTCATGGCAGTTCACAGGATGCACGGTGATGTTAGATGGTTGGATTGATGGGAAGGGTAGGACCCTTCTCAATTTCTTGGTTCATTGTCCCACGAGGAAAATGTTTATGAAATATGTGGATGCATTTTCACATGTCAAGGATGCATAATTACTTTGTGGCTTGTTGGATGGGTTCATCCAAGAGGTAGGTTTGCAGCATGTTGTCCAAGTCATAACGGACAATGTTGCAAATTATGTGGTTGTTGGTAGGATGTGTATGTCTAGGTATCCTACATTGTTTTGGACCCCTTGCGTCGCTCATTTCCTTAACTTGATGTTAGAGGATATGGGAAAGATTGATTGGATCAAGGATGTCATTGATTTAGCGAGGAGCATCGCAAAATTCATATACAATCATGTTTTTGTACTTAGCTTGATGAGACAATTCACAGATGACAAAGAGTTGGTGCATCATGCCATCACACGCTTTTCCACTAGTTTTATTTCTCTTCAGTCTCTCTTGAATTCTAGGTGGGAACTGCAGGAAATGTTCCTTTCACCTGAGTGGCGTGCTTTATCATTTAGCAGTAAACAAGAGGGGCAAGCCATTATGAGGCTAGTTGCATACCAGGAGAGATTTTGGGATGCGGTGAATGAGGTATGCACCATCAGTGAACCTTTGGTAAAGGTTCTTCGCTTAGTCAACAGGGACAAGCCCGCAATGGGCTACCTATATGAGGCCATGGATAGGGCCAAAGAGTCCATTCGTGCTTATTATGTGGACAAGGGGGATCAAGGGCATGAGAGAAAAGAAATGATATGGATGGTGATTGATTACCGATGGAACAACACACTCCATCGCCCCATTCATGTTGTAGGGTTATACCTCAACCCTACATTCTCTTACAACTATGGCTTCAGGTTTGATTCATAGGTTATGTATGGCTTCTTTGAGTGTCCAGAGGATGGTGCCAAGTGCAACTGACCGATTAGAGCTTTCCCAAGAGTTTGAACTCTATAAGAAGTCCATTGGCTTATTTGGGTTTGAGATGGCCATAAATGACAGGAAGAACATAATGCCAAGTAAGTTTCACCTTGTTTTAACTGTTAAGTTTCAAAATTCATTTTTCAAATTTCAATTTGTCTTCTCTTATGTTCAACTTTCTCTAATTCGTTGTAGATACTTGGTGGGAAAACTATGGAGCAAAGGTACCTATTCTATAGAAGATGGAAATTCAGGGGCTTGGCTAGACATGTAGGTCTTCTAGTTGTGAGCGCAACTGGAGTGTATTTGAAAAAATACACACCAAAAAGCACAACAGGTTAGAGAATTTCAAGTGAAATTTTAAATTCATTATAAAATTATAAATTATTAAATTGTATGCTCCTTTACATTCTAATAAATTAATTTATGATCCTCTTACAGGTTGGATACCCCACGCCTTAATGATTTGGTCTACATCTACTACAATATCAGGTTGTGGGTGAAGCAGCTTGAGAGAAAAATTGATGCGAAGGCCATTTCATTGGATGGGATTGACACCACTATTGCATGGAGGGTGGAGGTTGAGGAACCTGTTATTGAGACCACCCTTGATTGGCTAGAGGATAGTAGTGATGATCATGGTATCTTTGAGGACTTGGATCAGGATGTTCCAGAGGATATTCAGTTTCATGCCGAGTCTGCAAGTGTGCCACCAATAGAGCCACAATCACAGTCAGAGGGAGATAGGCCCAGTGGTAGCACTAGCAGTCTACCTCCTCTACCTTCTTCTAGGGGAAATCGGTCTCGAGGGTCTTCTAGCTCTTCTAGAGGACGTTTGACTCTAGTACGAGGCGCACATGCCTTAAGGGCACCTACTCCTAGTGCTAGAGAAAAAACACTTTCTGCAGCAATTATCTTTGCTCGTAAAAGGGGTAGAGGGAGTCAATAGTTTATTTAGTATTTACTTGATTTCATTGTACAATACTCATGAGATACACTTATTATATTTTTTCATTTTGATGACTCAGGAATCAGAATTCAGGACATGATTCATTTTTTATGTGTGATGTATCACTAGAAATCTTATATATCTTATATAATAGTTTTCTTTCCATATTCATGTGGCAATCTGTCTATTTGATGCTATTGTTGCTTTAAATGTTTCAAAAATAAAAAATAAAAAACAAATATTTTTGTATTTTTTTAAGTTTGTCAATATATTGCCAATGTTTGTTGATGTTTTGGCGATAAATACAAAACGATGTTTTATGGACCCCCAATGATTTTTTCTTCGATACGATTTTTGTAACACTGCTACATACTTGGTATCATCACCAAACTCCAGAAGGATCCTTGAGTCCTTCTCCGTTAGAGTGTTGAATAACTCTTGTGCTTATGTCATATTTTCTACCCACTGAGAAAAGAAAAATGCATCCAACACATGTAGCCTGTCGCCTCTACCCTTGCTGTACAACCTTGTACTGATGACCTGTACAAAATGTACGTGCCCAGTACGACTTATACAACATGTATGTACGTTACCAGTACGACCTGTTCTACAATATGTACGCACCCTAGACTATTTTCTTGCACGTATGTAAGCGCCCCAAATCCTTTATTGACGCATATATATGTGCCTTGGACCACTTGTCTAACGTGTACGTATGCGCCCTAGATGACTACTTTGCGCGTGCGATGTTTACTGATCTGTAATACGAACTATTTTAGTGGCTCTTGCGACTCAAATCTGTTGCTTAGATCTACCCAAATATTTCCTTCTCAGATATGTCTGTTATTGTTGCCCACTAGCTTCTCTTCTCCTTTGGACTGAACTAACTAATCTCTAGGTGAAAGTCCTTCCCCCTTGCTAATATCTCTTTGAGAAGAATTCCTTCTTTGCTCTCTCTATGAGTCATTGATTCCAATAGATCGGTTATCCCTTGAGTTGATCTCTGGATGAAATTCCTTCTTCACCCTTGTTGAGATCCTCTCGAGTCACAATCCTTCGTGTCTCAAGCACTCAATGAATTTGATTGTTGGTTTATAGATCTACAAAGATCTCCTTGCAGATTTATTGTAAATTATTGTGGATTTATGTTTGGTCCTTTAAACAACCATTGTTGCAAATCATATCTAACATACTGTGTATCTGAAATTAGTCTCCCTCTCAATGATCCCGATTATTTTCGGCACGAAATGAGAGCGAATATATAACACATAAATATTTAGAGATGTTACAAGAGAGACAACAATATAACAGAAATGTAGCAGAGATTCAACCATAAACACAGAGATATAGTAATACACGATTTCTATTAATGAAATAAATGTACAGAGACTGTAAAAATACAGAATGAAAGACTCGCTAGAATGGTGACAACTTATCTCTGAGAAGAGATGTGATGGCTACTCGCATTCGTAAGAAGATGATTATTATAATGAGGCTCTAAGGGCCTTTTTAACATAAGGAAAATCCAAAACCCTAACCTTGGAAGATGAAAATCCAAAAGGTTTGCGGGCCCCAATGGGGGTAGTTGATACGTCAACTTCCCAAGGGCGTAACATTTGCATACGATCTCTGTTCGGGGTGCTCGATACACCGTTAGAAAGATCTATCTGAGAACTACAAATTTTGTGTGAGAAGTATCGATCATCAATTCATGTTTCTCCCCATTTTCCCCAAAAAACGTTGTTTAGGGCCTCAAAACAGCTCTAAAAGTTCAGGACCCAAAAAACTGCTAAAAATAGTAAATTACCAAAATTGCCAGAAAATTGTTTTGAGCAATTTGGAAAAGGTGGGTGGCCACCGATATCCACCTAGATCACTCAAAGTGAAATCTATGATACCATGTTAAAATATATATCCCCAAGACCTAGATAAATTATTACCTTGTGTTTTTCCTTATTGATAATTAAATTACAAAATACAGAATAAGATACATTGGTTGGAAATAAATAAAACAACAGAAGCAATCTGGAAACAAAAGTTTACACATACACAAAGAAATTCCACCCATCAAATCAAATTTTCACTAATAATGACTCCAAGCTTACAAGGGATACCTTACTGGGAAAATGGTCCACTAAGGAAAAATACAAATTACAGCAACCCTGGCAACTATGTCCCTTAGTTGAAGAAACCCTCTGTGGATTTTCCCAGATCTGTCTGTTGGACACTCAGATCTACACTAGATATGCCTGTTGATCCTCAAATCTGCAAGATTTTCATGCTGAAACCTCATATCTTCTAGATCTTTATGTTGATACCTTATATATGCACTAGATCTATCCATTGGTACCTTAGCTCTACACTAGATCTGTTTGTTGGTACTTCAGATCTACTAGATTTTCCTGTTGGTATCTCAGATCTTCTAGATCTTCCCGCTAGTACCTCAGATCTGCAATATATCTATCCATCGGTACCTCAGATTTGCTAGATCTTTCTGTTGGCTCCTCGTATATGCTAGATATGCCCGTTGGTACCTTAGATCTGCTAGATTTGTTTGTTGGTACCTCTGATTTTCTATATATTCCTTGTAGGTACCTCAGATTTGCTATATTTTCTCGTTGGTACCTCAAATCTTCACTAGATTTGTTCACTTGTACCTCAAATCTACTAGATCTATACATTGGTACCTTAGATCTACTAGAACTTCATGTTGGTACCTTAGATCTACACTAGATTTGTCTTATGGTACCTCATATCTGCTAGATATGTTTGTTGGTACCTCATATCTACTAGATTTGGCCGCTGGTAACTCAGATCTACACTAGATCTTTCTGTTGGTACCTCATATTTGCTAGATTTTCCTGCTAGTTGCATGACCCAAGAAATCATACGACCTTTGCCTCCTTGATGGATAGTACATCCTCCATGAATTTATGGCTATTGGGTTGTTCTTCCACTTGTTTTTATTTCTTACACTTTCCTCCTTTGGACTTGATCTCTAGATGAAAGTCCTTCTTCACCCTTGCTGAGATGCCCTTGAGTCACAGTGCTTTGTGACTCAAGCACTTGAAAAAAAGTCCTTTGCTCTTGTGTTTCTTGTGTCTTTTTCTGCTTCACCTAGCCTTGCTTTTATAATCTTGAGTTATTGACCGAATCAAACTTAACTTTAATCTCCAAAGTGATTGATAGTTAAGATTAAATATCACCTCACTTGAGATCAATGGCTAAGATTCATTTAATTCACTAAGGTTGATAACCTTAACATTTCATTAAATTAAACTCAATTTAATTATAAAAAAACACTTTAATTTAATGATTCATTTAATTAAAGTAAATTACTAAGGTTGAAGGCTTTGGACGACTTCCACATGTCTAGACACTTAGACTTGTGCAGAAGTACCTATCCGATGCTACAAACATCAACAAAGAGTTCAAGGTTGTTTGTTGCAAAAATTATGCACCCATAAGAACATGTCTATGAAGGTTAATGTTAAATGGCCTAATCCAAATCCCATGAGATATATGTGGGATAACCAGTAACTTGAAGATTTTGATGCCGATAATGTGTGTCATAATGCACTTTTACTTTGCAATGAGATACAACATAATACAAAACCACTATGACATGGGTTGCACTCAGATATATTACATAAAAAAATATAAGTTCAAGGAAGCCAATTAATCAAGTAGGCAAGATAACAAAACGTGGAAGAATTTTGGCATGAAAAATGGGAGAGAGGATTAGGGGTGTTGGAAGAAGCGGGGTTGTAGTGAAAGAAGGGAGAGATCTTCTAGTTTAGATCTCTTTGATGGGGAGGAAGATTTGGTGTAGAGGAGAAAAGAAAATGTGTATTCATATGATGGGAAGAGGACACTATCCCTTCCTCACAACTGGATCCTGGAAGGCATGGTGATTTTAATGGATCAAGTTTTGTGCAATTATTTTGTGGGAGAAAGCCTCCTCCCACCAAGATTTTACATTGGATTTGAGAAACGCAAGGCAAGTTGATCCTGGGAAAGGTTTAAATCTCTCCTCACAATTGAGGCCTTTTCACTTTCTTTTTTTGAAAATATGGAGGAGGCAGTTTTGGACAGGGGTCCATGGCTTGTGAAGATGTGGTATTGATTATTTTTCCCTTGTTCAAGAAATTCAACTCCTTAACATGAAGATATATGTCGTTGCTCGAGGTTCATCTTGTGAGGTTTCCTTTTTATCTATGGTGGCTAAAAGTCCTGAAAGTCATTGGGGTCTCCCTGAGCACTTTCCAGTTAGCAGCTTCGTAAACCAGACACATTTGGAAGGGACTCCTTGTATTATGGTATTTATAAATTGGAATGACAACTTTCCAGATAAACTTGTTTTGGAATGAGTTAAGATGAAATATGTCCACAAGTTGCACTGTGAAAAATATCACTTTCAAATGTAGGGTCTATCACGATGCAGGTAATATTCTACAAGATTGTCATAGGAAGGTTTTAATGTACAAGAAAAGAAGGTCAATCAATGATTTGTGTGTTTCCAATCCTCTTTGAAAGAGGTAGGTTGAGGGGAGTATCTTTGTGCAAGATGAGGCTCATGGAGGGACACAGTCCCATCCTCTTTCCTTGGATTCTCAAGAAGGACCTCAAATAGTTGATGCCTTGCATGGGGGCTATAATTTGGAGTTGACGGTGATAACTCCCTCATACATCCAGGCGTTGGGATACCTTATTCTTGATCTCAATGTCTTGGTAGTTTGGAGACCTTTCTCAATGAATTTCATCTATTATCTCCCCACCCTTTCAATGAGTTTTGATCTTGGGTATTTTTTATGTGGATCATCACAAACTTGATGGAGTGGCTAGGATGTGTTAGGTAAGGGATGATCTTCTTGTGGATATATTCTAGTGGAGTATGACTCATCTGAAGTTTGCATAAACAATTGTGGGAACCCATCATTGGCTCCAAGGGTTCTTGAATTTAGGGATAATGAGTGAAGGATGAGGGAGAAAGAAGGACCAATGTTTGGTGAAAAGAATGCCCCCCTCATGATGATATTTTCCTAGAGATGTGTGGAAAGGGTATGTGTGCATTGGAAGTGATGGTGAGGGGCCTTAAGTCTCTACTGGACAATGGGTTAGGGAGATGTGACGAAACTATCCATGCCTCCTCCAAAGGCCACTCTATTTTGCATCTAGTTCATAGCTCTTTCATTGTCAAGGGATTAGCTCTTTTTCCCAACATCTACAATTTTACTAGGTGATTTAATTGATTCATTCCCAACTTTGGAGGCTAGTCTATCCTCATAGCATGAGCCATTTAAGGTCCTGAACAGATTGTCGAGCAGGTCCAAGGATGATGATGCAAAATATTCAAAAGGAAAGTAGTTAACATCCATCCTATTAATCATTCTTCTTAATCTCTACCTCATAAATAGGCTCCATGGGGGCTTTGACGTAAACCATTTAGACTAATTTTATGTTATAAGAGTGAGTTATCATTTTTTAAATCTGATTTTTTGAATTTTGGTTGTAACATCCTCGGCCATCAACCCCACTGTTAGGCAATGCTACTACGCGGAATAACACTTATAAAGTATGCATTTAAATGAAGTTAAATGACTTAACACCGAGTAAACACATAATTACCGCTAACATACAAAATTAAATAGAATTAAAAATAATTCCACTTGCAACGAAATACATGATAATATTACAAGCATCACAGACATGCATTTTAATTGAAATTAAACACATAACGATACTTATCTTTGAAATTTTAGTAACTCCACCAACTACGTGCAGAACTTCCACGAACCTCCTAGCCTTAGACCACGTTGCTCATCACGCTCAACAGTGGGTCACCCCCGAGATGGGACTAAGCTCCACCCTAGGCAAGGGAATCCTAGACTAGGCTAAGGTTACAAGAAAACTGCACAGAGCAATCGAAAGGATTCTCTCCAAGATCCTTCTTATGCCCACTACTCATGGACTCTCATTCCCCACATGCATGTTCCACCTGGGAGTATACACCTTCACAAGCACAATCCATCGGTGCTTCTCCTCCCTCTCTAGGTCTCGGCAACAGGCCGGATCAGGAATTCTCAAAGCTCCGTAGCTGGTGTTGGACTCTCTCTGGGAGAAAACCACTTCCCAACAGACTCTCTCACTTGGAGAGAGCTACTCACAGGCCTGACAACCTACCTCTTCAACCACGGTCTTGACAACCCACTTCTTCAACCAGTTTCAGCCCAATTCCCACAAGGTGAAGATAACAACAACACAATTCCACTATCGAAAAATAGAAGACAACGACCCAAAGACAATTCGGGTACGAACTCGGTTCTGCAAGGGAGGATAGGCTAGGCTCACAGGATACACAGGTGACACGGCTCAATCCACAGTTTTTCCACTAGTTTCAGGGTGCGTGACAAGGAATCAACGCAGAGGTCGAACACAAACTCAAACGGTTCAAAAGGTGGCTTCTCATGAAAACATTACGGTTTTCTAGTTTCAGAGTTGTGTGAGGGTATGCAAAGATCATAGGCAGATGCACAGCAGGACAGATAGTGGATGCCCGAATGGAGAACGAACCCCCATCATGGCTCAATTCTTATGTTAAATTACATGTTCTTGGGCCAACACATGTCGCCCATAAAGTTGCATGCACTCCATCAAGTATGCGTTCCCTTTTTTCAGGAACTTAGGATTAAAATATAGCTTTCATGCCACTTTGGAATAATAATAAATTAATATTCCTAAGGACTTAAGCCCCTAAGCTTAGCCCCGATTTCCAACCTTTCATCCCCCTTTCCTTTACCCACCTTGTGGAAGCTTAGTCCCCCATCACTCTTTCTTCGTGGTCGGTTTGCATGCAGTGATGTTTAATCTTTATTAATTTTCTGCATAATTACATATACAAAAACAAGCTCCTGACCTATAACACTTAGGCTCTTCGGCCTAATAAACACATAAGCCCACCAACTTATCAATACTCGGCTCACCAGCCTACAAAACATTATTACAATTCATAAACATGATTTCAATTCATAATATAGCTGGGGCACATCCTTGGGGTATTACAATCCCCTCCCCTTATTTTTGCACTGTCCTCAGTGCAACTCCTTACATAGCATCAACAAGATTTTCAAAATCTTCAAAAATATGCGGGTATTCTGCCCGCATAGCATCTTCATGCTCCCATGTCGCGTCCTCAGGACCATACCAGGTCCATTGGACCTTTACAAGCCTTATGGCTTGATTCCGGAGTTGTTTGATTTTCTGGTCCAATATGCACACATGATGCACTTGCAAGACACCTTCTTTCTCCACCTGAATCGCATTCCAATCGATTACATGATTCGCATCAGGTATATATTTCTTAAGCAATGAAACATGAAACATATTATGTACAGTCATGGATGTAGGTAATGCAAGCATATATGCAACTGGCTCAATCCTTTCTAGGATTTCAAATGGCCCACAAAATCTAGTTGCCAACTTGATGCAGTTTCCCAGCGTCAGGGAACTTCTATCAGCTTTCACTTTCAGGAAAACATGATTGACCACTTTAAACTCTCTATGGGTTTTGTTTTTATCGACATAACTTTTCTGCCTGTCTTGGGCAGCCTTTAAATTCTACTTAATTTTCAGCATTTTCTCTTCCATTTCCTTGAGAAACTATGGCCCAACCACTGCCCTATCAGCTGGATTATCCCAACTTACTGGAGTATTTCACTTTATGCCATAAAGTGCTTCAAATTGGCTCATCTTCAACGATGCTTGATACCCATTGTTGTAGGCGAATTCTACCAAATGTAGGTATTCTTCCCATTTCGATGGTTTTTCCATCACATACATCCTTAGCATATCTTATATTACTTTGTTCACCCTCTAAGTCTGCCCATCGGACTCAGGATGATAGACTGTGTTGAAGTTTAGATTCGTTCTGAATCCTTTGAACAACCCCTTCTAGAACTTGGAGGTAAATTTTGGGTCCCTGTCAGACAAAATTGTCTTGGGAATACCGTGCAATCGTGTTATTTCCCTCATAAAAATATCAACAACGTTAGTTTCCTTGTGAGTAGTCTTTAGCGGAATAAAATGTGCACCGTGATTGAATCATGTTGCTTGCCTGTTCTGGCAATCCTGTGATGAAATCCATTGTCACCACTTCCCACTTCCACTCAGGAATGGGTAAAGGTTGCAGCAACCTTGCTGGGTGCCTGTGTTCAGCTTTAACCTTCTGGCACTCCATACATCTAATGATGTATTCAACAATCTCTTTCTCCATACCTGGCCAAAAGTAATGCTCTTGACTGCTGCCACAGTTTTCTGATATCTAGGGTGCCCTGCATAAGGCACATTATGCATTTCATTCAAAATCACAAGTTTCAAGTCCTAGACATTAGGTACATAAACTATGTTCTTGTACAGAAGTGTTCCGTCAGTTTCCAATTTATAATTTTCCAATTTCTGTGGCATCTCACCTTGTTGTAGTTTTGCTACAAAATCCATGTACTGCAAATCTACATTTGCAGCTTCCAAAATTATGCTTAATATCAGTTCAGTACATGCTAATGGTTGTAGCATGTAATTCGTGTACTCTCCTGCTGAGTGCATCAACCACTTTATTCTTCTTCCCTTTGATATGCTTGATATCAAAATTGTACTCACAGAGAAACTCCAACCACCTACTATGCCTGGCATTCAAGGTTGGCTGATCAAACAAATATTTCAGACTGTTGTGGTATGTTCTCAGTTCGAACCTCCTTCCCATGAGGTAATGCCTCCATTTCTTTAGAGCGTGAACAATCACTGCCAACTCTAAATCATGAGTTGCATAGTTCCTTTCGTGCTTTTTTAACTTTATGGATTCATAACAAATTACGAATCCATTCTGACTGAGGATTCGTCCCAGTCCTTATTTTCATGCATCAGTAAAAACCACGAAATCCACATTTTGATCTGCAATCTTCGGGATTGGAGCACTAGTTAACAGTTGCTTCAATTGTTGGAATTTTTTCTCACATTCTTTTGTCCATTGAAATTTCTTCTCATTCCTTTGCAAAGAAGTGTTAGGGTGAGCTATCCTCGAGAACCCTGTGATAAACCTTTTGTAATAACTAGATAGACCCATAAAGAATCTGATTTCTGTCACGTTCTTTGGCACTGACCATTCTCTGATGGCCTCAATATTCTCAAGATCTACAACTATCCCATCTTTCAAAATAATATGCCCCAAGTAATGGATTTTTTTTTTGATAAAATAAGTATTTTCTCAACTTGGCATACAGATGGTGCTCTCTTAGCACTTGCAGCACCATCCTTAGATGTTGTTCATGCTCTTCCTCTGACTTGGAATACACTAGGATGTCATCCAAAAAGACTATGACAAACTTGTCCAGATAGTCCTTGATACACCATTCATTAGGCACATAAAAACAACGGGTGCATTTGACAACTCAAATGACACCACTGTGAATTCATAGTGACTATACCTTGTTATGAAGGTGGTCGTGTTGATGTATTCATCCTTTATCCTTACCTGGTGATATCCCGACCTGAGATCTATCTTCGAAAATATCTTCACATCCTTCAACTGATCGAAGAGGTCATCAATCCTCGACAGAGGATATTTGTTCTTTACAGTTACTTTGTTCAATTGTCTGAAATCGATACACAATCTCAACGTCTCATCTTTCTTCTTCACAAACATGATGTTAGAATATAATGGATGTGCTCGTTTAACCATAGACAATATAGCAATATTATCACCCAACCATAGGCCGAAGCCACCCTCGAGCACCTTAACTTTGACAGAGAAATATTTCGCAAGCAAACCCTAGGCTTAATAGTCAAACAAAGGTGGTGCACCTCTCTCCAAGTATAGCGCACCAAGCAAGAATAACATAAACTGATCAGAGAGTCCAACCCAAAAAACCAAAAATGCAGATTGTAGAATTGTCGGCAGCAAAATATTCCAAGACTTGCGCACAAACTAGCCAACTACATTGCGCACAAGTGTATTTCTGCATTTCTGAGAATCCTGTCCAAAATGAAGACTGACCTCCTATATTTATATTGTTTCTGCCAGACTCCCTGGGTCGACTTCTCATTCTGGGTGCTAATTACTTAGTATATAACATTTCCTTTAGCCAACTTATTCTCTTGGAGGTTAATAACCTAATACAAATCATTCTCTTGAGCCAACTTGTCTTTTAGGGTTCTTGACCAATTATTTAGGGTTTCTTCTTGCTTCCCGAAATATTCTATTCTCGTCAGGTTTACACGTGGAGGTAAATACCTCCCGCAGCTACCATAATATCAACATAGGACCAGGGCACCCCAAGGCGACACACTTAGGCATATATACCCCTTCTTCAAAAGCTCTTCAAGCTGCAATTACAGTTCTTTCAGCTCTTGTGTACTCATTCTGTAAAGATCTTTTGATACTGGAGCTGCTCCATGCATCAAGTTTACAGAAAAATCAATTTCTCTCTTTGGGGGTAGTCTGGGTACCTCTTGAAATACATCTTAAAACTCCTTTAGTACCGCATGATCTCGATTCCTTGACACCTTATCCTTAGGTGTTTCCTCCACATGGGCTGCAAATAATTGATAGTCTTTCCTGTAGAACTTCTTCAGTTGCATTACTGAGATTTCTCTGATAGCAACAGCTTTGGGAATTCCTTGGACTGTTTTTTGATTTCCTTCCTCATCTAGGCAAGTGAATGCCTTGTTACGACAGTCCAAGATGGCATGGCGTTGGTCCAACCAGTCCATCCCAATTAGACAATCATAAGAACTTGTTGGCCCGTGACCAAGTTGTGGAGATCGTTGGTCAGGTTTGAGCTATTTTGGGACTTCGACAGACCGTCAAAGGCGGAGCGCAAGTCAAAGCGGAGATCGCAGGATCTCAACCCCTTTTAGGGATTTTTGGGATTAGGGCTTCTGTAACGGGTATAGGGATGTCGTCCCATGGATTTACCCATGTTGAGGCCCTTTTCTAATGTATAAATAAAAAGCTAGGTGATGTAAATAGGGGGTGTGATGCTAGGTACTAAAGGCAAGTGAAGGCCAATGTGCTAAGTGCAAGTGATACTTGTACATGTTTTGTGCATACTGTGTGAGACTTGCAAGGCTAAGTGCAAGTGACTGTAAGAGATTGTGTAAAGGCTTTGTGTTGTAACCTAGCTCGGGGAAGAAAGATCTGGCGAGGTGCATGTAGATCTCCTATCCTATGCGGAGTAGGACCTTGTGGCTCTCTGCATGTAGAAGATTGACAGAAGACAATAAAGAGAAGAAGAGTTGGTGGACGTAGCCCCAGGCTGGGGGTGAACCACGTATATCCTATGTTGTGGTTGCTTTGTGCATTATGGTTGTTTTATGGTTCATATGATTAATACTTAGTGCAATGATGTATGCTTAGATGAATATGATAGCTTAGTGCTTAATGATGTGAATAAGATGCTAGATTTGATCTATGTTGATGTATTTAGTGCTTGAATGTGTTGAATCTTGTTGAATATTGCATTGCGCTGTAATTAGGGTTTATCTACGATGTAGACAAAGGTTAATTAATAATGAATGACAACTGCTAAGTGCTTTGTTAGCGTATTGTAATCACATATCTGTGTCCCAACTAAGGCTGCAGACACTAGAGTCTTGCAACCACCCCTGCCTCTACCTCGGGTGAGACTTCTACTTCGCAGGTGTTGTCGAAAGGGATGGTAGTTACGGTTTTGTTGGTACGTTGTTGAAACGTTGAACCCTGGGTCTGCCCCTATGCCAAAAAATGGTTCTTACCAAGTACTCTGCAGGTTGTGTGAGACCAAAGAGAAGCCATTTCCCAGAGCGCAGTTGAGAGGATCAGGGCATTAGCTCTGGAATGTAAACAACTTAGCAATAGAAGTGTGTAGACTTATGAGCGACTTACTGAAGACCATGAACTAAAGACACTAGAGTCACAGCTCCAGGAGACAAAACAACAAGCAATGACGGTACAAGCACAGCTGAAGCTATTGTCAGCAGTTTAGAGAATGAAACAAACTCAGGAACAACGCACTATTCAACAGCACGTCCATACCATACAGAGCAAAGTCACGGAAGTGACTCAGAGGCTCCAGCCAGTCCAGCATGCATCTTGCCAACTATTCGAAGAGATTGAAGGACGAGGAGAAGAGCTGGAACAAGTAGTCACTTCAGTCGAACAACGCTTAGAGGGACCTGTGAACAAGGCAATTCTTCAGAAGTTCGTCGAGCAGAAGGCCCTGGCCCAGGAGCAGGTCGAAGCAGCTCGAGCCAGGCTCGAGGCTTTTGAAACAAAGCTACCCAGATCAGAGTGACTCGGGACGAGTCACAGGTGAGTGTTGGGGGCCTGTTGTCCCTTGACCAATTTTTGGAGATCCTTAGTCAGGTTTGACCTATTTTGGGACTTTGACAGGCTATCGAAGGTGGAGCGCAAGTCGAAGTAGAGATCGCGGGATCTCGGCCCCTTTTAGGGATTTTTGGGATTAGGGCTTATGTAACGGGTATGAGGATGTCGGCCTATGGGTTTGCCCATGTTTAGGCCCTTTTGTAATGTATAAATAGAAATATAGGCTATGTAAATAGGGGGTGTGATGCTAGGTGCTAAAGGCAAGTGAAGGCCAATGTGCTAAGTGCAAGTGATAGTTGTACATGCTTTGTGCATACAATGTGAGACTTGCAAGGCTAAGTGCAAGTGATTGTAAGAGATTGTGTAAAGGCTTTGTGTTGTAACATAGCTCGAGGAAGGAGGATCTGGCGAGGTGCGCACAGATCTCCTATCCTATGCGAAGTAGGACCTTGTGCTTTCTGCATGTAGAAAATTGACAGAAAACAATAAAGAGAAGAAGAGTTGGTGGACGTAGCCCCAGGCTGGAGGTGAACCATGTAAATCATGTGTTGTGGTTGCTTTGTGCATTATGTTTGTTTTATGTTTCATAAGATTAACACTTAGTACAATGATGTATGCTTAGATGAATATGATAGCTTAGTATCAAATGATGTGAATAAGATGCTAGATCTAATCTATGTTGATGTGTTTAGTGTTTGAATGTGTTGAATCTTGTTGAATACCGTGTTGCGATATAGACAAAGGTCAAGTACTAATGATTGACAACTGCTAAGTGCTTTGTTAGAGTATTGTAATCACAGATCTGTGTCCTAGCTAAGGTTGCAGACACTGAAGTCCTGCAACCACCCCTGCCTCTACCTCGGGTGAGACTTCATTTGTTTCGCAGGTGTTGCCGAAAGGACCGGTAGTTACGGTTTTGTCGGTGCATTGTTGAAGCGTTGAACCCTGGGCTGTCCCTATGCCAACAAAACCTAAAGGCAGCACATTCAATTCATCCTTTGTGCTTAGTCCATTCATGTCCACTGGACAGGACTTAACTAACTCAATGACTTTCTCTTGGTTCCTGTAGCTACCTACACTAACCAAGACTTTTCATGTTTTCTTCCTGACAATTGCAAACTTTCCACCACTCTAGGATCTATATAACTATGGCTAGCCCATGAATCAATTAAAATAGTAAAAGCATGGTTGTTGATCATACCTTCTACTTCAATCATGTGCGACTGATATTCAACTTGCTTGTTGCCCAGGGCTGCGTAGATCCTTGGCATTCTACTGCCCATGTCCTCCACTGTTTCATCTTGATGAACATTATAGACAACTCTCACATTGCCATTTTTGTGGGGACAATCTTTGTACTAATGGTTTCCTTGATAGCCCCAACACTGAATGGGCGTTTGCCTTGGCCTTCATCCCCCTACGTCAGCCATTCTCGGCTCTCTAAACGATGTCTATCCTTGAGGATTGTTTCTGAAAAAGGGAGGTTTGTTTCCCTTCTGCCTTTGCTCTTTCTTAAACTTCTTCTGGTCATCCCAAGCCTTCTGAAAGGTAGGCTCTTCTCTTTGTTGTTCATATAAGCATTTCTCTCTTCTTATCGTTTCTTCCATAGTTTTTGGGTCATCATATTGAATCTTGTCAGCAATGGAAGGTGGCAATCCACTTAGATACCTATGAATCTTGGTAGTCTCATCCTTGATAAACAGATCATACTTCAACAATTCCAAAAATCTTTGTTCGTATTCATCAATGGTCATGCTACCCAGTTTGAGTTCAAAGAACTCTTTCATCTTTCTGTCATAGTATCTTTTAGTCAAGTATTTATTCTTGAAATGCCTCTTGAATTCTCTCCAAGTGATATCTTTCTCTCTAATGTGTTGCACCTACACAAGTTGATCCCACCACATGGATGTTTTCCCTTTCAGTTGATACATCGCAGTTCTTCCTTCTGCATGAGAGGAATAATTCTGCAGTTGGAAATATCTCCTCATGCCAAGCAACCATGTTTCAACATCTTCCTCCTTCTGGTGTTCTCCATTAAACGTAGGAGGATTAATCTTGTTCATTTCTCCCTTTAGTTTATCCACTCCAAATCTCATGTGCTTTTTAGTAGGAGATGGGCTTGAACTACTGTGTGCCCTCCTCTTGGAGCGACCTTGGGAGTGATGATGGTGTCTACCAACACTCCTTGATCTTCTTCCTTCAGATGTCTGGTGACTCCCTGTTTTGCTCTAGTCTCTCTCATTGTCCAACTTCTTTTCTATTCTCTCCAGACTCTTCATCAAATTTAAGTTGAATTCCGTCTGTTGTTCCTTAGCTTTCATGAGCTTTATGCTATCTGCTCGCTGAGTTTGGGTATCTTACTGCAATCTTTCAATGATTTTCATCATATGCCCTTCCTTATCTATCTCTTCTCCATGCCCATTGGAGTTTGACCCTTCAACTCCCAAATGAACATCCATCCCTTTAGCTTCATTCTCTGCATTAGAAGCATTCTGTGTCTCCTCCATTTCTTTGCACTCAATGACAACTCTATTCGGTTCTGACACTCGTTAAACTTCTGCAACACAATGTGAAGACAACTGGAATTTGTTAGGTCATCATTCCTTAACAAATCCCACAACATTCATAAACAAATCTGATTCAAGAAAACGTTCAGTTTTCATTCTCTGTGATTCTCGTTCAATCAAGAATCCCCGCAGATTTCTTCTTTCGGAGCTCTTCTCTGCTAAGTTTTCGAGCACTAGCCCCTTTCTCTCAGTTCCCCAACCCACGCGACCATGGGTCGTGACCAAGTGCTAGATCAATAAGCGCGCACTCAAGCCTTCAGCCTTCGGCTTAGGAAGATTTCCAAGCATAACACAACAGTCACTCGGAGTTCTGAGTTGCCAAACTTGTGCAGTAGGGTGGATCAACAGTCCAAGTCTACCCAACATCCTACGACTGACACTCGTTGTGGAACCTCAAGCGTTTGAGTTTCGGGACTTCGGGACTTCGGAAGATTTCACATCCGCACACCTCGAACCATTTATCTCTGAACACTTCCATGTCACCTCAGGAGACGTTATTACGTTACATCACTTAACATTTTCCCAATTACGGGGGCATGCAACAGTGGTTTGGAGTAACCCACCTTTCATCCCGCAATTCTCGTTACGCTGACATGTAACCCATCAGTGAAACCGTGGTTTGGATTGTGGGACGGCCTTGGAGAATTAGCTTCCGTGCAACTTGGGTCCTCGCAATGTCTCCTGGTCATTGATCTTGATGTATCGTGATCAACGCCACTATGGGTCCTCCAACCTTTAACTACGTTACGTAACCTCGGGCCCCACTAACCCTACTCACATAGGATGTTACATGGCAGAATACTAGCGACTGATACATGGCCCATTCAAATGGGTGACACTCATCACGTTCCAAATGCTATCTCAATCTTCCACGAGTTCTAAACCCACTGACACGTGGCACACATCCCATGTGTCCACATCACCTCCAGGTGATGTCATCATGACTCACCACTTCGGTTCTTCGGGCTTCAGAAGTTTCAACTCCTCTACGCTCGCTTTTGCCCAGAGCGCTTTCTCTCGGAGTTCACGATCTATCGACGTGTGTTCTTCATGATCAACGGCTATGAGCGACTTCAGAACTTCGAGATTTGGGAGTTTCAAACTCACAACACTTGCCTCCTCTCGAAGTACTTCCACCCGAAGTAGACGATCTCTTGACGCGTGTCCTTTGCAATGGACGGTTGTGATCTACTTTAGGATTTCGGGAGTTTGTCACACTCCACACTAGAAATCCTCCAAAATGATTTTCCTTTGCCTTCCTGGACACGGATCTAACGGTCAGGCTCTTTTCCTACGATCTACAGTGTAGATCTCCTTTGGAAGTTTATGCCTCAGCTCATTCCATTTCTCTCGACTGTCGAACTTTGAAAGGATTCCAGGATAACCCTCCTACACCTTTTCCAAATATAACGGTCGTAAAGGACTTTCCTTTTTCTCAAACAGATCCTACGGCTCCAACACCCCAAGTGTTGAGCACTCTATCTCTGTGGTCAAATACCACGCTGACTGCAGTTTTATTCTACTGCTACTCCTCCTGAGCTTCGTAACACGTCCAAGTAACCCCTTGGCACTCAGAAACATTCTAAGGTTCGAAATTGGTTCCTTTGAACATTATTTCCGCTCGAAACCTTGGGTCCAAAGACCACTTATCTGGCCCATTCAAGCTTAACGTTGAAACCATGGGCTCTGATACCATATTGTAACGACCCCGGTCATCAACCCCAGTGTCGGGCAACACTACTATGCGGAATAACACTTATAAAATATGCATTTAAATGAAGTTAAATGACTTAAAACAGAGTAAACACATAATTACTGCTAACATACAGAATCAATTAAAATTAACAATAATTCCACTTGCAACAAAATACATGATAATATTACAAGCATCACAGACATGCATTTTAATTGAAATTAAACACATAATTATACTTATCTTTGAAACTATAGTAACTCCACCAACTACGTCCAAACCTTTCACGAACCTCCCAGCCTTAGACCACGTTGCTCATCACACTCAACAGTGGGTCACCCCCGAGCTGGGACTAAGCTCCACCCCGAGCAAAGGAATCCTAGACTAGGCTAAGGATCTAGGAAAACTGCACAGAGCAACCAAAAGGATTCTCTCAAGGAGCCTTCTTACACACACTACTCATGGACTCTCATTCCCCACATGCTTGTTCCAATCGGGAGTATAAACCTTCACAAGCATAGTCCATTGGTGCTTCACCTCCCTCTCTGTGTCTCGGCAATAGGCGAAATCAGGAATTCTCAGAGTTCTGTAGCTGGTGTTGGACTCTCTTTGGGAGAAAACCACTTCCCAACAGAATCTATCACCTGGAGAGAGTTGCTCACGGGCCTGACAACCTGCCTCTTCAACCACAGACCTGACAACCCGTTTCTTCAACCAGTTTCAACCCAATTCCCGCAAGGTGAGGATAACAGCAACACAATTCCACTCAAGAAAAACAGAAGGCAACAACTCAAAGACAGTTCGGGTACGGACTCGGCTCTGCAAGGGTGGATAGGCTGAGCTCACAGGATACACAGGTGACACGGCTCAATCCACGGGTTTGCCACTGGTTTCAGGGTGCGTGACAAGGAATCAACACAGAGTTCGAACACAGACTCAAACAGTTCAGACGACAGATACTCAGGAAAACATTACAGTTTTCTGGTTTCAGAGCTACGTAAGGGTATGCAGAGATCAAACGTAGACACACAGTAGGATAGACAGTGGATGCTCGAATGGAGAATGAACCCCCATCACGGCTCAATTCTTGGGTTAAATTGCATGTGCCTAGGCCGACACATGTCGTCCATGAAGCTGCATGCACTCCATCAAGTATGTGTTCCCTTTTTCCAAGAACTCGGGATAAAAATATCCCTTTCACAACACTTTGGAATAATAATAAATTATTATTCCCAAGGACTTAATCCCCTAATCTTAGCCCCTCTTTCCAAACTTTCAGCCCCCTTTCCCTTATCCACCTTGTGGAATCTTAGTCCCCCATCACTCTTTCTTTGTGGTCGATCTGCACGTAGCGATGTTTAATCTTTATTAATGTTCTGCATAATTACATATACAAAAACAGGCTCCTCGCCTATAACACTTAGGTTCTCCGGCCTAATAAACACATAAGCCCACGAGCTTATCAATACTCGGCTCACCAGCCGACAAAACATGATTACAATTCATAATATAACTGGGGCACGTCCTTAGGGTATTACATTGGCCTAATAGTATTTGATGTTACATGATTTGGCCCTTTTGAGATGTTTCTACCAACCTAATTATGTTTTGAGTCCTCGGGTGCATTGCATACCCTCCAAGGGATTGTGACCAACAAAGATATAGGTTTCTTGAGGAGTATTGTAGTCTTACTGTGGGACAGATGATTTGGTGTAGCGTTAGTTAGTGTAGTATATTTTCTTTGATAAATATGAAAAAAACATGATTTTTTTCCTTGGAAAAAAGTGTAAGATATCAAACATTTTACGGATGTCAAAATGACCCACTTGGAAAAATATGATTCCCATATGAGCTTTTGGCATTATTCCCCTTCTTGGAGATAAACATATCTAAGGAAATTATAAAGTTTATCATGCAAATAGAAATATTGGAATGGAAGTTGCAGTAAATTGATACAAAGTGTGGATAATTGTCATAATGTTTAGACCAAAGACCAATGTCATGTCCACAACTATCAAACACAATGTGCAAAGTGTTGACTAAATGATGACTCAAATACTATGAAATAGGAAACTGTGCCTATGTTTATGTTTGTTGACTAAATTGAACCACTACATATATGACATCTATTTGGGCTAATAAGTACTTTGCATCTTACCCGGGTCTATGCCAACTAAAGTGATATGTCATCAAAGTGTACTATAGTTTCCTTTCCTAGCATGTAATGCCTCAACTAGTGCACTGCTTGAACAATGGTATAGATTTCACGCTCATATGTTTCAATTCAAGAATATGTTTTCCTTAATCTTGTATTGGGTGTAATCTTGTTACCTAAGATAACAAAGTCTTTTGCACACAACACATAACATTCAAGTGTGATATTTTCTTGTGGAGTGTGCATCATTCCATTTGTTTGTTTTGTTGTTTCTTATGATGCCAAGCATAGCTAGAGTGCTAATGTATTTGTTGTGTGGTCTATTATGGACTTTGCACGAAGTTATCAACATTGCACTAAACAATGTGCATTCCCTTATGAATAGATGACATGGCATTAACATCCTTCTTGTGTTGCATGCTAGGGGCATCTTTGGTTTACTTAACACATGAATTTTCTTCAATCTTAGAAGTGAAATAATAAGCACTTGCAAGTTTATTAATGGTCAAGAATTCCATCTCTACTTAGTTGTATTGATGGATGCATCTATCGAACATGATGATCTTATTACACTCCATGTCTCAAATATCCAAGTGCGACATCCAGTTATGAAGAATGCTAGTGCAATCCTAAATTGTTTGGTCCTCCCATAGCTTCTACCAACATATACACTAATGATAATTTTTTAAAGGATAAGATTCAATATATATTGTGTTTTGATAAGCCTTTGATTGTCCTCACACTCTATGTTGTGTGACTCCCACTAGTTTAGCAGGGCCAAAGCAAACTTCACTGTAGAAAACATTATCTTTTCTTCCTCATAGACATCAGTAACAAAAACAAATTCTTCCACCTTTAAAATCTATACACATAAATCCTCCACATATATTCTCCCTTCAAACTAAGGAAAATTTTACCTTGAGGTCTTTGTCTCCATGTATGGGTTGATATCACTTGCACATGGCATGTGGTATATGTTAAGCTTTCCTAGTGCAATGTTTGTGCAAGTTTGGTGTGATGTCAACATTGATATTTATTGTTATGCCAAATGTCCCATTAATGATGTTGTTCATACGACTTCTAACAATTAAATGTTACAATAATATATGTCATACAAGAGTAACCTACAAAATAGGACTTTGTAAGGTTTTGTTGCGATGGAGGGAAAGCCCAAAAGGATAGGTTGCCAAAAAAGATAATTTGCAAGGCAAGATCATGAAAGGAGAAAATATTACAATGAAAGGTTGTGCAAGAAAGGAAGCTTGCAAGGCAAGGTTTTGAATATAAGAAAGAATACTACAAATCTAAGTTTGGGAAATTAAGCCATATAGGTAAGAAAGTTCACAAAATTAAGTTGAGGTTAAAAAAAAGACTATAAGGTTAAGATAGTAGGAAAAAGGGATCGTAAGGTTGAGTTGCACAAGAAAAGAATACAACGACATTATGTTATCATACAAAAATAACATTGCAAGGTTGAGTTGCAAAGGAAAAGAAGATCACAAGATTAACTTGTGATAACAAAATGACTACAAGGTTTAGTTCTAAATGGGAAAAAAGAATGTAAAGTTGAGTTATAGTAGGGAAAAAGACAAAGGCTAAGTAGCAAGCCTCTATATCTGGCAAGGTATAAAGTTAAAGAAATCCAGACCTTGTAAGGCATAAATCACAAACCCCCCTCACCTCACAAGGCATAAGTTATGACCCTACACTATAAGAAATAAGTAAAGTCAATGAACTATACACCTTGTAAGGAATAAGTCACAACCCCCCTCACCCTTCAAGGTAGAGGTTATGACCCTACACTCTACAAGAAAAAAGTTGCAAACACCCATAACTTACAATGGTAGGTTATAAACTCTTACACCCCATAAGAAATATGTTATGAACCTTTCCATCCTACATAGCATAATTCATAGACTTACACACCTCAAAAGGCTATGTTTTGTATTCTTGCACCCCATAAATCAAAGGTCAAAAACTCCACCACATAGAATATAATCCTTAAATCCATGTAGCTTATGGAATACAAGGTTAAAAAATTGTCTCCATGACAAACAAGTAAAAGTATTAAAAAAATCAAAATACATTCTCTTGAGCATAATTTTTGCATACGAACTTAGTGAAACTAAATATAAATAACCACCTCAAATCCATGTAAGTTGGAGAATATAAGATCAAAAAATTACCTCCATGACAAATGGGTAAAAGTATAAAAAACCCCAATATATCTACATGAATTTGAGGTGGTTAGTGCTCTTTAAGGTAACTAAGAGTTCATATGCAAAAATTATGCTCAACACAAGATATACTAAGTTTTTTTAAATACTTTTACTTGTTTGAATACTTTTACTGAGTTTTTAAAAATATTTTTAACCTCGTAATTTACAATAGAGATTTGAGGATTATATTCTATGTTATATAGTGGCCCTTGTCATATGCTTTATGAGGAAGTATACAAAACATAGATTTGTGATGTGTGAAAATATATGACTTATGTCATGTAGGGTGCAAGGGTTCATAACCTATTCCTTATGGGATGTAAGAATTTATAACCTAGCATTGTGAATTATGGGAGTGTGAATTTTTTTTTATATTAGAAATCACAAAATCTAAACAATACACCCAATTGACCTAAAATTTTGGTTGCTATAATTACCCTATATAACTTACCAAATAATCTTTTATAGATTTCCAAAATAAACTCCAAATTGCTAAAGAAGTAATTAATAAAATTGTTAGTAAATTAGTCATACTAAATATTAGTAGAGGAAACATGTATATTTGCTGCGAAATATTGTTCATTATTTAACCATATGTGACAAAAAGATCATTAAAGCACATTTTTTAGGATATTTTTTTCTGTTTTGCAAGATACATAAGGTGGATCATGAAAACACAAACCATTGCCAAATTATTTAATTTATATATCTATTTCTATGAAAGAATTTTTTTCATTCAATTATATATCTCTATGAGAGGTAGTGCATATTAAAAAAAAAAAGGAAAAAAAAACACGTTTTTAAAAATTGTACAAAGTTTGATCATTATAATCCTTAAGACATTATTGTTAGATTGGATTATGACCATACTAAAGAGAACTAAAGTACTATCAGGCTGCTAAAACTAATTTGTCTTTGACCAGATTTTAGCTCTAAGTTTGAACTTCCAAAACTATCATTTCTTGCCTTTTAGGACAACAAACAATTAGGTAACTTTTTGTTGATAATTTTCATTGGTTATGTGTTATTTGAGGTGCCCTTGCAAGTGTTTTGACATTCCAATGTTAGCACATGCAATAAAATTCAAACACATAACACTCCTCAGATCTTTACAACTCTAAAATGTTGATCTAACAATTCTAAGCATGCATGAAATTGAAACATAAGTTTTTGGTCAACATGACCCTGGAAAAACCCCCACGGGGAAAACCAGTTAGAGCTAGATGTATATATTTGGAGATCTCAAAGCATGACTACAACTAGGAAATAAATACAAGTGAACTTGATACAATAACAACCCAACTTGGATGCTTTGGAGTTCCTTGTAGATGTGCCAACTAGATGAAGGCTTGCGCCCCTCTTGGTATCCAAAAGTGTAGAAGCCTTGCGCCCTTGCTCTAGTTGCTCCGCTTGCCTCCAAAAAAGCTCCCAAATGGGAGAGCGCCACTTGCCCACTAGCCTTTCTTTCCTCCTTGCCTCATGCACACCCTCCACAAGCAATATGCACCCTTCAATGTTGAAGTGTGCCCCATCCTCTTTGCTTGTAAGCCCAAGTGAACTAGATGTTCCCTCATTCCTATGAGTGCGCCCTCTTACTAGTCCACCCTCCATGGATGTAGAACCTCAAGCTTAGGCTTCCTTGCTTCCCACAAGTGCGCCTCCTCAAGCTTTCTTGCTCTCCTTCAATGGTGTGCCCCCTCCTCTCAAGAATGCACCCAAGTACTCCAAACCCCCATCCTCTCTTCTCTTCACTTCCTTCTCCTCACCCAAGTCTCTCAAGTGAGCAAGTGAATAATAATTCTCATATTTGCCCTATTCCCTCCTCTAGCCTCTCTTTGGCCAAACCCTAAAAGATCAATGGCCTAGATCCAATCTAGCCATGTCTAATCAATGGGTGAGATTTAATCCTAAAATCTCCCTTAGGAAACCCACTTTCCTTAGTTTGCCTCATGTCCTTTAACTCACTCACCCACAAAGTGAATTAAATGTCACGTTAATGACTTAAGTGACATATTTCACTTTTGACTTAAACTCCTAAGTCAAAGTGAAATTAGAACATAAAGTAAAGTAATGAAGGTAATAATCTCCCCCTTTGTGTTTAGAGACTCACAAACACAAGGGGACCACTTTCCAAGGTACCCAAATCTCAACACATACAAAATAACCAAAGCCTCTATAATGATGAAACCAACTTAAAATTAAGTATATACAAAACTTCGAGGTTGATTGACTTCACTTTAGACATTCAACTATCACCTAGAGAAACAATAATAATTAAAAAGACCTTGGGTGACTATTTTACTCTCCAAAGACTTCATAGCAATGATACAATTTAAAACAAAATGCAAACATGCAATCCCAATGCATAAACATTGAAAGAGAGAGGAGGAATCTACCCCAAGCAGTGAACCAATCAAAATAAATTCTCACAACAAAAAACTCGAAATAAATGATTCATGGCATGGAAATTTCTTAAGACAATGGATGGATTAAAGGCATTTCAATGACTTGAGCTCAACAAGCATTCTAGAGTTTTCCATAGTTTCTCGATCTAATCACCATATCAATCATAAGGTGGATTATGAAAACACACATACCTAACCATTGTCAAATTATTTATTTTATATATCTATCTCTATGAAAGACTTTTCTTCATTCCGTTTTTTAATTTGAGAATAGTAGAAAGTGTCATCTAAAACATATTTGCAGTATCAATAGAAGCAATACATATTATAAAAAAATAAAAATAATTTTTAAAAATTTACAAAGTTTGATAATTATAATTATAAATATTCTAAAAATAATGCATACATTCTTCCTCCCCAAATCTACCCAAAAATATAAAAAATAAAATTCATAAAAAAAATCCTTATATTATTCTTAGATTGGATTATGACCATACAAAATAACCAAAGCCTTTATTATGATGAAATCAACTTAAAATTAAGTATATACAGAGCTTCAAAGTTAGTTAACTTCACTTTAAACATTAATAATTAAAAAAAAAAAAATCGATGGCTATTTTACTTTCCAAAGATTTCATAGTAATGACACCATTTAAAACAAAATATAAACATGCAATCCTAATACATAAACATTAAAAAGAGAGAGGAGAAATCTACTCAAACTAGTGAATCGATAACAATAAATTCTCACAACAAAAAACTCAAAATAAATTATTCATGGCATGGAAATTCCTTAAACCAATGGATGGATTAAAGGCATTTTGATGACTTAAGCTCAACAAACATTCTGGAGTTTCTCGATCCAATCATCATATCGATCCATTCAACATCTACTTTGTCATAACAATATCTATTTAAGTTTTTGGCTTAGTGCCAATTCATTATCGATGGAAAAATGAGATGGTACATAAGAACCAACAATAATAGACTGATTAGAACAATCTTCTTCAACATGCTTTTGAACACGTTAATTGTAACATACCCAATCCCCTTTTGTACCTAATTGAGGATACAAGGTACTAAATTTTTACTTTCGCCAATTCAACAATTAATGTATTCACTAGTTAAATCGTCAAAAAAGATTCTTTCTATATAAACAAAATGTCATCTTGGGTTGATTTACAACATGTGTTGAATCATATATCAAGTTTAGCAAACGGACTTCTAGGCTCTTAACTATGCAATAACATTCAATGGTAGATTCACATAATCAACCATCTCCATTCATAACCAATCCTTTAACCAATCCTTTACATTAGTCAATCATAATTCAACCAATATTCAAAATAATGAACCATAATATTTAAGATGATTTTTTTTTATAATCCTTCCTTACATTAGTCAATCATAATTGAACCAATATTCAAAATAATGAACCATAATATTCAAGATGATTTTTTGATCAAGATTATTTCTTGATAACATAAAAAATAGTCATAAAGCTTCCAAAACTCAAAGATGAAACACACTTTGATGTTTTCATCTTCCATGTAAATTCTATAATATATATATAACAAAGATGATAGACTTATCTTTTGAATGTTGCAGACCGACCCATTGACTAAGGTAGAGCAATTTTCCACTCAACCATAGGCTTTGTTACACTTGGCATTTCTACAAGAAGTAATAATACCACCGGGATGAAGAAGTATTATAAGAACAACTTAGTGCAAATCTTTATCTCAAGCAAGAGAGTTTCTCAACCAAGTATCTTATTGTAAGGATTTCTAAAGAAAGAGCAACTCTCTAGCACCCACAATATCTACACATACAACATAAGGAGATCTTCTTTCTCTACTCCACAATCCCTCAAAAGTATTCTATTCGATGCTCTTCAATATGTGCATAGAAAGGTCCCGATTGATGTCCTTAAGATCCAATAGATATTTCATTATTTCCATTTCTGAGTTTATTACAAATAGAACAACTATTTGGCATCCAAAATACCTACACATGTAACACAAGGAGATCTTATTTTGCTTCTCCACAGTCCTTCAGAGGTATTCTGACGCAGAGACGCACCACCCAAGGCACGTCCGCTCTCACAGGATCTTCTTCCTTCTCGCCCGAAGAACTCCAAGGTTCTTCTACTTCCCTATCGAGAAATCTGCACCCACAACAATCTTTCCCCGAGGTCTCCCCTTTACCACCGGGAGATCAGCTAAATCTCGCGAGTTCGTGAATCAAAGCCTCCGACTCTTCCTTTCCAATCTTGCGACACCCGAACTGGCGATACGGGTATAGCTCCTTTCTTTGTTAGTGCCCTCTCCACATGTAACCGTAGGCTAGGATTAAATGTCAGTGCCTCTTGCAACTCGCACCTTCGTGAGTGTGTGAGTCGAACTCTTGTGCCTCCTATTGCGATCTTCCGAGACGCGATAGGTCAATGCTGGGCTGACTCCCCCCTTGATGGATTTCGCTACTCGCAACCTCGCACCTTGCAACCTCGCAATCTCGCAGGTTGAACCATCGAGCTTTCACCCTCCTATTCCGCGAATCCCCGAGATGCGAGAATTCAACGGAGTGTTGACTCCTATCTCCAGGCAACACGTGTCCACCTGTCGACCACGCGGGTCCCACCTTATGCTCTACCACGCGCGTCCACACGAACCTCGGCACTCGGCACTTCGCGACTTCTGATGTTGAAAGTGACCCTGTTCGACCTCTGAACCCCCGAGTGCGCGATAGGCGATGGGGTTCTCCGATCCAACTGTCTTCCTTTCTTCCTCGCTCCTCGCGTTTTCGCGACTTGGAGTACCCAGGGTTTCGGCTCTCACCCTATGAACTCCCGAGTTCGCGAGATCTCTCGATCTCTGCCACCTGTCCTTCTCAGATGGATGGCTCCTAGCCTTCTCGCCACTTTGCCACTCGCGAAACTGAAGGACTTCCCTTTCTGTCCTCCAATGTCCGAGTCTCTGAGATGGGAAAATCTCCTTACACGCGTCCTCCACAACGAACGGTTCTGATCTTGTAGGGATATCGCTGTTCTTGTTGCACAACTGTTGGGGCTTCAACTCGCGAGTCCTCGATACACGATACCATGTGTAGATCCGACGGCTCCTGTGACTCGGAATCGACGACTCTGCCCCTCCTGAGCTTCAAACCCTTCGGACCTTCTCGTCGTAACCTCCTTGCACCTCTGCAAGATCTAACGATCCTCGGGACTTCGCGAAATCTCCTCAGAGGATTTCGATCGTCCGTTCTTCCTTGTGTAATCCACGAAATGAAAAAAAGTGTCTCTCCACGAGACTCCTTTGCCGCTTCGCCAACCTGCGACGCTTCTCCCCGACTTTCCACGGCAGCTTCTCTGCACTCACCTTTCGGTGAATTCAAAGGTTTGTTCCTCCTGAGCTTTTCCACAACTTCAGTCTTTAGAAAGAACCCTTGCACGCACTCCTTGCGGCAAATCTTCAATCACGTCTAAGTGTTGAAGTCGCTCGACTCTGCGCTATCCTGCAGCAGCAGTCTTTCAAAGCTTCTGCTCAGATACGTGACTGAGGCTTCCCCCCTTAGCCTGCGCACTCCTTGCACGGCTCTATGCCTAACTGCACCTTCGCGACGAATGAGAACAAAAGTTATCTCTCTGAGCCTTCTGTCAACGCACCCCTTGCGGACGACTTCAACTGCACTCCTTGCAGGAATCTTTGCTCAAGTAGAGAAACAATTGTAACTCATTCCACTTCTTCTCAGATTTCAATCTCAACACATGAAATCATATGCACAACATCTCAAAACAATACATGACAGAAAACAAACGTTCATGAGCATATTAACAACACACACACACACAGAACACAAAACCATGAGTCTGAATCAATTCCTTCTATTAATTCCAGATCTATACATGGATGCCTTCTACAACCCTCTGTTATTCTCCTATGCTCTTCCTACTCTGAATTATGCTGGCTCATGTTACAATGTGAAATGAGGGTGTCTATATCCGTTTTCCCTCCTGCGCTCTAAAACTGTCTAATCTAAGAATTCAATTCTATCTACCTGCATCTACTACTATAAATGCCTCTGTCTATCTCAGATGAGAGCGTATGGCTCGAGGTCTGATTACATTTTACCAAGGCGCCTAAATTAAATGATCTCATTTATGTTTAGCGCATCAGCTTCCAGGGAAAATTTTAAAAAAATTGGCGCTGGCGTGTGTCCAGCTATCCTTCGTCTTCTGTGCTGGCTCGCTTGTCTTGGGAGATGCTCCTGCATCATACTCCCTCACTTGAAAATTTGCATGGGCTCCTGTCCATGAGCTCCTGCACGGTATGTCCATGCTTCTGTATCTCTGCTTCAGTCTCCCAGCTGGCATCTTCAACTGGATGACCCTTCCACTTGACCAAATATTCGAAATATTCTTTCCTTTAGTATATGTTCCATTTGTGGCTTCTCTGCAACTGGCATCTGCTTCTGCCACTGGACCTCTGGTTGATCGTCACTTTATGCCCCTGCTTCATCAGCTTTATATGGATATAAATCCGAAACATTAAATGTCGTAGATATTTCGATCCCATCCGGTAACTCAATTTCATAAGCATTCTGTCCCATTTTCTTCAAGACCTTGCATGGCCCAATTTTCTTCATTTTTAGTTTATTATATGTTCCCCTCAGAAACCTTTCTTTCCTCAAATGCGCCAGGACTAGATCACCAACTTCAAACTGAAGTTGTCTTCTATGCTAATCTTCTCTGCGCTTGTACTCCTGGCTTGATTTCAACAGTCGTTCCTTCACCCTGGTGTGAAGTTCTTTCATCGCTTCAGCGAATTCTTCTGCACTAGCGCTGCTAGTCGCAGTCTGTTCTGAATCCCTCAATTCAGAAACTCCGCTTGGCTGCATTCCATACATAATCTAAAATGGACTTTTTCCTGTGCTCCTGTTCACTGAATCATTGTATGCGAACTCTGCTTGCGGTAATATGCTATCCCAGCTGCTATGGTGCTCTGTCACCAAGCTCCTCAACAAGTCTCCCAGACTTTTGTTGACCACTTCTGTTTGCTCATCCGTCTGAGGATGATAAGCAGAACTAAACGCCAAGTTAGTTCCCAGCTTCTTCCACAATGTCCTCCAGAAATGTCCTATGAATTTTTTGTCTCTGTCTGAAACTATGCTTTTCGGCAATCCATGAAGTCGAACGATCTCTTTGAAAAACAAATTTGCGATGTGAGTCTCATCGCTGGTCTTCTGGCATAGGATAAAATGTGCCATCTTGGAAAACCTATCCACTACCACAAAGATGGAATCAACACCTCTTTGTGTCCTCGGCAATCCCAACACGAAATCCATGCTAATTTCATCCCAAGGCTTCTCAGGTATGGGTAATGGCTGATAAAAACCCGCATTTTGCTTCCTGCCTTTTGAATGTTGGCAAATCCTGCATCTGTCCACAAACCTCTTGACCTCTACTCGCATCCCTGGCCAAAAGTATGACTCGCTCAACTTTGCAAATGTCTTATCATGGCCAAAGTGTCCAGCCAATCCTCCACCGTGTTTCTCTTTCAACAAATTCTCCCTCATGGAGCAATTCAGAATACACAACTGATTGCCCTTAAACAGCAACCCCTCCTGGATCACGAACTCTATCCACTGGCATCTGTCTCTGAGAACTGGATTCTCAGCTGCTTCATAAGCTTCCTTAAAGTCTGAATCATCTGCATACATGTCCTTAAGATCATCAAAGCCTAACGTCCGGACTTTGAACTCCTGCAACAGCAAACACTTCCTGCTCAAAGCATCAGCAACTCTGTTAGCAGTACCAGAAATATGTTTTATCACAAAAGTGAACTTTTGCATGTATTCAACCCATTTAACATGCCTCTGATTCAACTTTTCTTGTTGGGTCACAAATTGTAATGCATTGTTATCACTATATAAAACAAATTCCTTTGGAATCAAATAGTGCCTCCATTTCTTCAATGCCTGTATGATGGCATAGAATTCCTTATCATATGTGGAATATTTCTCTTTTGTCTCATTCAGCTTCTCGCTGAAATATGCAATCGGCCTGTCTTCCTGGCTCAAGACTACTCCTATGGCAAACCCACTTGCATCACATTTTAACTGAAATGTTTTCTAAAAATCTGGCCACACCAACACCGGTTGTTCCGTAATCTTCTGCTTCAACAGATTGAAGCTCCTCTCAGCCTCTGTTGTCCAGTGAAAAGATTTATGTCTTTTCTTCACTGTGTCCATCATTGCTGCACTAATTCCACTGAAATTCCTAATGAATTTTTGGTAGAAACTAGCCAAACCGTGAAAACTTCTCACCTCAAATATGTTTCTCGGTGATGGCCAATTCTTGATTACCTCCACCTTATCTGGATCCATCCTCAATTCATTTGCAGATATAACAAACCCCAAATAAATGAGTTATGTCTTCATGAATGAGGACTTCTTCATGTTTATCAACAACTTCTCTTGCTGTAATCTCTTCATCACAATAGCCAAATGCTTCAGATGTTCATCCTTCGTCTTGCTGAAAATCAATATGTCATCCAGATACACGATGACAAATTTCCCGATGAACTCCTTCAGGACTTCATTCATCAACCTCATAAAGGTACT
>ML790860.1:230430-251016 GCA_009831015.1 Picea engelmannii | reverse complement strand
GGGAATCTATACCTGATAGTTATCTTATTAATGGCTCTTGAATCAGTGCACATCCTCCAGCCTCCGTCTTTCTTCGGACTGAGTACCGTCGGAACAACACACAGACTCAAGCTTTCTCTGACCAATCCCTTGTCCAACAACTCCTGGACCTACTTCTTAACCTCTTCATTTTCTTGTGGTGTCAATCTGTACGCGGCTTTGTTTGGTAAACTAGCTCCTAGTATGAGATCAATGTGATGGCTCACACTTCTCATTGGTGGCAACAAACGAGGTAATTCGTCCACTACAATATCAACGAACTCTTCCAGTAGTTCCTGAACTTCTTCTGGCAAATCATCCACCCTTGTACTAGTCAAAACAATTCTCAGTTTTCTGACCACAAAGAATTGTGGATCCCCCTTTTTCTTAACTTCTGTAAGAAGTTCCTTCCCACTCATGAGAAGTATTGTGTTGTTTACCTCCGGCTTCACCTCTTTATCTTCAATTGGATACAACATATGAGTTCTCCCATTCCTTTCTAGGGTATATGTATTCATCCTCCCATCATGAATTACATTTCTATCATATTGCCATGGTCTGCCCAACAATAAATGACAGACATCCATAGGAATAACATCACATAAAATCCTATCATTATATCCTCCTATCTTAATGTCAACTAAGCACTGTTTAATGACATTTACCTGATGTCCCTTCTGTAGCCATGAAACTTTGTATGGACTCAGGTGATCAGTTGTCTCCAGCTCCATCTTTTCTACCATCTCGGTTGAAACGAGATTATCGATGCTTCCACTGTCCACGATGACCTTGCATACTCTATCCTTGGTCTTGCAAGCAGTCCTAAAAAGACTGTTCCTCTGCGTTGAATTCTCCATCCCCTTCTCTAGCGTCAAAAGGACCTTCCGCATCGCCAGCGATCTTCCGCCTTCAGCGTACTCTGCCTCAACATCTCGCCTCTGTGCCTCGGCGATGTGAGTCTCTCCAATTTCTTTCTTTTTCTCTAGACACTCGAACGACTTGTGCCCATTTTTTCCACATGTGAAGCATGTGATTACTCCACCTCTTCCTCTTCCTCTACCTCTGGTACGAGGAAACCTATTATTATCAGCATATCCTCCTCTTTGCTCAGTATGTTGTCCTCTTTGCTCAACATCTCACCCTCGCTGCGAACTTCCACCTCTCTCTATCTGAGTCTGAGGTTTCTTCCAGTCATCCTTGGGCTTCTGGTATTTATCTTGGGCAACTGATTTGCCTTTGGGCTGACTCCTGCCTCTGCCTCGCTAACCTTGGTTATGGCTCAGCTTCTCTTGAGCTTTCAAAGCCATTTGATAGGCATCCTCCACCGTTCGGATGGTTGCCATATTTATTTCATCCTGAATTTCATACCTCAGGCCATTCATATACCTAGCCACCTTTTTGTCATTGCTTTCGCGATGACCTGCCCTGATATTCAACCTGTAAAATTCCTCAGTATACTCCTTCACTGTCATCAGCTTCTGTCTCAGGTTCTGCATCCTTCTGAACAAAGAAATTTGATAATCCCTGGGAATGAATTTTGCCTTCATCTTTGCAATCATCCTGTCCCAGCTCTTAATTTTTTGCTTGCCTTGGCAACGCCTGTCAGCTTGTAGTTCATCCCACCACAAGGTTGCATGTCCTTTTAATCTCGTGACGGCATGTCTGACCCTCTTATCCTCTTCGATATCTTCATAATCGAAGTAAGTGTCTAGAGCTCTAATCCAATCTAGCAGCTCTTCCGCATCCAGATTTCCCTCATAAACTGGAATGTCCATCTTTACCTTTGTACTCATTCTTGCAACAACTTTAAGTAAGCGTTCACTCGCTGCATCTTCCGCTGGGATTTCTTCTCCTCCGTGTTCAGCATCCTCTTCATCTTCAGATTCACTGATATCTCCTACATCATCTTTTCGCCTTTGTGATGTCTCCATGTCCTCCATTCTGGCACGAAGATTTCGTATTTCTCTCTCCATGTCTGGATTCTGCACTTGCCTACCTCTTTCTCTGGGCATTTCCCTTTCCTCCTCTGGATCGGGTGATTGTCTACCCCTTCTCCTTGGCGGCATGATGAATTCTCCTTGTCCTCTGCTACAAAAAGCAAAGAAGTTTTTCTAAGCTCTGATACCACTTGACACAGAGACGCGCCACCCAGGGCACGTCCGCTCTCACATGATCTTCTTCCTTCTCGCCCAAAGAACTCCAAGGTTCTTCTACTTCCCTATCGGGAAATCTGCACCCACAACAATCTTTCCCCGAGGTCTCCCCTTTACCACCGGGAGATCAGCTAAATCTCGTGATCTCGCAAGTTTGTGAATCAAAGCCTCCGACTCTTCCTTTCCAATCTTGCGACACCCGAACTGGCGATACGGGTATAGCTCCTTTCTTTGTTAGTGCCCTCTCCACATGTAATCGTAGGCTAGGCTTAAATGTCAGCGCCTCTTGCAACTCGCACCTTCGTGAGTGTGTGAGTCGAACTCTTGTGCCTCCTGTTGCGATCTTCCGAGATGCGATAGGTCAACGCTGGGCTGATTCCCCCCTTGATGGATTTCGCTACTCGCAATCTCGCAATCTCGCAACCTCGCACCTTGCAACCTCGCAATCTCGCAGGTTGAACCGTCGAGCTTTCACCCTCCTATTCCGCGAATCCCCGAGATGCGAGAATTCAACGGAGTGTTGACTCCTATCTCCAGGCAACACGTGTCCACCCGTCGACCACGCGGGTCCCACCTTATGCTCTGCCATGCGCGTCCACACGAACCTCGGCACTCGGCACTTCGTGACTTTTGATGTTGAAAGTGACCCCGTTCGACCTCCGAACCCCCGAGTGCACGATAGGCGATGGGGTTCTCCGATCCAACTGTCTTCCTTTCTTCCTCGCTCCTCGCGTCTTTGCGACTTGGAGTACCCAGTGTTTGGGCTCTCACCCTGTGAACTCCCGAGTTCGCGAGATCTCTCGATCTCTGCCACCTGCCCTTCTCAGAGGGACGGCTCCTAGCCTTCTCGCCACTTCGCCACTCGCGAAACTGAAGGACTTCCCTTTCTGTCCTCCAATGTCCGAGTCTCCGAGATGGGAAAATCTCCTTACACGCGTCCTCCACAACGAACGGTTCTGATCTTGTAGGGATATCGCGTCTCGCGATATCGCTGTTCTTGTTGCACAATTGTTGGGGCTTCAACTCGCGAGTCCCCGATACACAATACCACGTGTAGATTCGACGGCTCCTGTGACTCGGAATCGACGGCTCTGCCCCTCCTGAGCTTCAAACCCTTCGGACCTTCTCACCGTAACCTCCTTGCACCTCTGCAAGATCTAATGATCCTCGGAACTTCGCGAAATCTCCTCAGAGGATTTCGACCGTCTATTCTTCCTTGTGTAATCCACGAAATGAAAAAAAGTGTCTCTCCACGAGACTCCTTCACCGCTTCGCCAACCTGCGACGTTTCTCCCCGACTTTCCACGGCAGCTTCTCTGCACTCACTTTTCGGTGAATTCAAAGGTCTGTTCCTCCTGAGCTTTTCCACAACTTCAGTCTTTAGAAAGAACCCTTGCACGCACTCCTTGCGGCAAATCTTCAATCACGTCTAAGCGTTGAAGTCGCTCGACTTTGTGTTGTCCTACAGCAGCAGTCTTTCAAAGCTTCTGCTCAGATACACGACTGAGGCTTCCCCCCTTAGCCTGCGCACTCCTTGCACGGCTCTATGCCTAACTGCACCTTCGCGACGAATGAGAACAAAAGCTATCTCTCTGAGCCTTCTGTCAACGCACCCCTTGCGGACGACTTCAACTGCACTCATTGCAGGAATCCTTGCTCAAGTAGAGAAACAATTGTAATTCATTCCACTTCTTCTCATATTTCAATCTCAACACATGAAATCATATGTACAACATCTCAAAACAATACATGACAGAAAACAAACGTTCATGAGCATAGTAACAACACACACACACAGAGAACACAAAACCATGAGTCTGAATCAATTCCTTCTATTAATTCCAGATCTATACATGGATGCCTTCTACAACCCTCTGCTATTCTCCTATGCTCTTCCTACTCTGAATTATGCTGGCTCATGTTACAATGTGAAATGAGGGTGTCTATATCCATTTTCCCTCCTGCGCTCTAAAACTGTCTAATCTAAGAATTCAATTCTATCTACCTGCATCTACTACTATAAATGCCTCTGTCTATCTCAGACGAGAGCGTATGGCTCGAGGTCTGATTACATTTTACCAAGGCGCCTAAATTAAATGATCTCATTTATGTTTAGCGCATCAGCTTCAAGGGAAAATTTTAAAAAATTTGGCGTTGGCGTGTGTCCAACTATCCTTCGTCTTCTGTGCTGGCTCATTTGTCTTGCGAGATGCTCCTGCATCATATTCTCCCTCCAGTGCTCTTCAATATGTGCATAGAAAGGTTCATGCTTATATCTCCTAAGCTCTAACAAAAAAATCTTGGTTATTAACCATCCATAGTTCAACCTTCTTTCTCAATCTCCTTCCTTTCCCATTCGAATTATTTTCCATGAATGAATGAATCAATAATCCAAGGAAAATAGTACCATAAATCTTTCACCCAATTCGAATTAGGTTCCCAAGAAGGTAGGAAGCAAGTCTCCATGAATATAGGGAACATGTTTCCAAAAATATAGGAGATGATTACATAATTTAGGGAAGGCTACATTTACTTTCTCATACTTATAAACCATAGGCTAGGGTCACCTTACCACCATAAAAGGATAAAGGTTAAATGAATGGCAAGGTGAATAGGAGACTTAGGTAACTAGGCATGTAACATTCTCGAAGACCCCCTCACCTTTCCCCACTCATGGTATCATAGGCCCCTTTAGGAACTCCTGCCTCTGTCAATCCTGATATTCAGTTCCGATATTCCATTAACTTGTAAAAAAAAATATTTACATGTATTCAAAATGGTCTGGCCATCGGTTGAGAATGGCTTAAAGCCTTTTCCGTTGAGAATGGCTTAAAGCCTTTTCCGCCAAGTTCTTGTCTCTTGTCTTATGCTCTATTTCTTAACATGGTATTAGAGTTCCTTTAGTCTTAAAGGTCTAGTAGGTCCTTCATGGTAGTGGTCCATTAAAGGTAAGTTTCCATTAACTTGTAAAAATAAAATAATTACATGTATTTAGAATGTTTTGGCCATCGATTGAGAATGGCTTGAAGCCTTTTCCACCAAGTTCTTGTCTCTTGTCTTATGTTCTATTTCTTAACATGGTATTAGAGCTCCTTTAATCTTGAAGGCCTAGTAAGTCCTTTATGGTAGTGATCCATTGAAGGTAACTTGTTGTGTCATGGTAACCATGTAATAATATGACCATGTTAACTCATTGTAAGAGGTGTTGTGACCACGCTGGTTCATTGTGAGAGAACCAATTGCTGTTAAAAAAAATGTAGATCGAGAAAGAGGGAATTCATACTACTTATATATTTAGTGTTAAAAAAAACAAAAAATGTTCTAACCACCATAGCATTTCCTCTTCATGGTGCTAATTAAAACATAGTAATAAAATATCCATGCAGAAAACATTTAAAAACATACTCAATTACAAAATATTCGAGAGTTTCAGGTTCAAACTCAACCCATGACAATAAAAGATGCACTTAGTAACTCTTCAGATGGGTTCATTGAAAATACTATATACTTATATCAAAATACTTATATCTTCTTCCCCTTGTTTGTCATGATTCAATTATATATTAGATTTTAAATGAACATGGTTAATATCTGAAAAGACTTCACAATGGGGAGAGATTGTTGAATAGCTCGTGATGAACTGAGTTTTTATTCAATTCAGCAAGAGGCCACGAAAGTAGTGTTAATACCTAGTTGGCTCATTTGAAGACCACCAGAAGTATTCTAAAAAAAAATTGAAAAATGAAGACCACCAGAAGTATTCTAAAAAAAATTGATGCTTTCATTAAACTTTTTGGATTTTTTTGGTGTCGAAATTCAATTTTATAAATAAAACTTTGATCAAATTTTATTTAGAGTCGAGCAAGTTGACTATAATTCTAAGAAAAGATTGCATCTGGACCAGGTATGTCTTAAATCACACACACATGTATTATAATATACACAGGCATTTAAAAAGTGCAATGGATCTTCAAAGTCAAAACAGCAATTTACAGTATCTACCCTATACCTTAAATGCAACTGTAAATCATGCTGGAGATATTGTTAGTGGAATTAGCAGACTCTACAAATGTAAACATTGGTTTCTGCCCTCTAGACAGCCCTCTGAAGCCTCTGTTTAGGGTTTGCGAGAATACCTTAAAGGCTGAAACTAACCTTTCATAGCGATTAGGGTTTTATTCAGAGAGCAGGCAGAGTGGCTCCGAGCCCTAATCGGGCGACTTTTCTTCTGGGACATTCGTAAGGCGCAACAGGGCCCTTGGCGCGGAGGCCGATTCCCATTCCATGAGACCACCCCATGCCTCGCAACATCGCCTCCCCGAATTCCTCCACGGGAATGCCCTCGTAGGCCTCCAGAGAAGCCTCGTCAGCGCAATGCTGTATATCTTCTCTGAGTTTCTCTTTCTCCGACTCGTCTTTAGACAGAAAACCCTCCTCTGTACTGTGGGTTCGACCATTCAGATGGGCTTCCGATGCTTTTGCTCCGTCCCAAGCTAGGTGTGGGCACCATGAATTCTGCAGCTTGGGGATGGACTTGACTGTGTGGGGAGGGGGCACGCTGGGATCGAATTCTGTAACATGGTAAGGGGGTTTATCATGGGAAAGTATGAATTTAGGTTTGGCGGAGGCCGTTGGGAGCAAATTGAGGGAGAATTTCACTGTTTTGGGTTCCGAATCGTTGACATCTGCAAGAGACTCTGAGCGTTTTTCTTCCATTTCCAGGGTAGGAATATCGAAATGCTAACAAAATTAACAATGATATACTTCGAAAAGGAAATTCATTGACTTCAATGAATAAAAACGTATATACGCGTACGGTCGGCTGCATAAATACTTCGGAAATCGCTTGGGTGGGATCATTGGGCCTATACACACTTTGAAATTAGGGCAAATATGGTGCACCCTACATTTTGAACAGTGTGTGAAATATTTTTGGCTTTTGTGGCAGGCCTAACCTCAAAGAGAACAAGAGATTCGAATTCGCGATGCTAAGAACCACTTGCGCTAAGTTTTGGGGGTTTTTTCTTAAATTAGTATTTATATAAAATTGGAATAATTTTTTTTTAATTGGATTGATACGACTCAAAGAAATGGTTTAAATTCCTTATATCATGGTTATAAGGATTAATATTTTTTTGGGTGTAATTTTTTTATTACTACTACTAATAATAATCTATTTTTAAGATCATGGTCAAATTGGTGTATAAGACTCTCTTGTTTGTAAAGTCTATGAAGGTATTCATACCCTACCCCCTCTAGATTTGACCCTGTGACCTCTTAAGAGAAAGCACATGTTCTTAACCACTAAACCCACTCATACTGTATGAAAAAATTAACTATTTAATATGAAAGAATTAATATATGTATAATATGTAATTGTGTATATAGTTTTTTTTTTAATTAAATTTATAGTCAACTTTATTTTTTATATTATAATGTTATTTCATTATACTGATTTGTATAATTGTATAATACCTCGCTACTCTCATGCAATAACCTCTCTAAATTCAAATTTAAATTATTATAAAATTTAAGTGCAATAACCTCTCTAAAATCAAATTTAAATTATTATAAAATTTAATATATGTATAAGTTATCTATTATTTTAATGAATTGTTAAAAATTGATAATAATTTTTTGAATTTTTTAATAAAATTTTATAAAAACAAGTAATTCAAATTTTTGGTTATATAAAAAATAAAAATATATTTTTATAACCTATTAATTTTTTTTTGTATGTTTTTTGATAATTAAATATTTGTTTACATATTGTGTTTGAAAGTTAAGTTTTATACTCTTTTCGTTTTGTTAGTTACATGTCCCACACGCATTGTGCAAAATAGGAGTGAGATATTTATATGTTTAATCACTTTAACTTTTTATTAGTCCTTGTCGTAGGCATAGAGGGACTATAGTGATCGACAATGCATTGACTACATATTAGTTTGTCCCTTGACCTGAAATATTTGCACAATACCTATTGTTGGAGCTATGGAATTAAAAGCATACATTTTTATATAAAAAAAAGCAACATATATGTACTGATCTGATTGGATAAGAGATTGGAGGTCTTATTGTTGGCTTCGCTAGTCCCAATATACTATGGAAACATATCCAAAGTTTTTCTCGTAGACAGTATTTTTTAATCATATATTTTTCCTCTATATTGCTTGAAGGTCGATTAATGCTAGCATTAGTTGGAATGTTTGTAATAGCATTTTCTGCTAGGCGAATATATCCGTAAGTTTTCATATGTACTAAGCATATTGAAATGTTTTGATATCCAAGCTTTGTAGTGATTGAGAATTCCAAAGTTTATGGTGTCTTTGGCGGATGTATATTTGTTGAAATGTATTGACACTTATTCTGAGATGCCTCAATAGGCCTGACAACGTAAATGTTTACATGACGCGACGTCCTCCAACACTCCTGACAGCTTAAATGTTTGCATACCGCAAGGTCCTTAGACAGCTTGGCAGTATTAAATGTTTATGTAAATACGCTTCTCGGAGTACATTTTTCCTCGAAATTTTGTATACAGTTATAGTGAATTTGCACAGTCTTCTTTGTCCACCGCAAGTTCGACAAACATTGTATGTTTCATCCTTGTTCTGCCATTGAAGCTACATACATTGTTTGCTGGTTCGGTGAGTGCTTCTCCTTCGTTGGTTTGTCGGTTGTTGCTATTGTATGTTTCATCCCCGTAATTGTTGAAGCTACATACATTGTTTACTGGTTCTGTGAGTACTTCTTCTTCGTTGGTTTGTCGGTTGCTGCTTGTTGTTGTTTCGCTCGGCATTTCATCGTTTCAGAGTAAGTTTCGATGCCATAGTTTCATTTTGTATTCCTTGTTTGTTGTTCAGTGTTTGCAGTTTGCAAGTAAGAATGTTTTCTTATTTGTAGTCGCATGTTCCTTGTATGTTTCTGGTTCCTTCTGTGCTTGGGTTGTAGTTTCGTAATTGTTGGAGATACATATGTTGTTCACTGGCTCGGTGGTTCTTGTTGGTTCGTTGGTTCGTGGGTTGCTGGTTCTGCTTTTTTGGCTGGGGTTTGTGCTTTGGGCCCTGGGGGTGCAGTTCGGCCTGTTCGTACTTTCTGGCTGCTTTGGTCCTTGTCGTTTTATTTTGTTTGATTCATCTTTGCAAGGTTGGGGTGCAGCGGCGGTGGTTGGAGCTTTTCTTTTTTCTTTTTTTTGGATTATTAATTTTTTGGGGGGTGCTTTACGGTGTTCAGCCCCTGCACCCACGAGTCGACATGCATTTGTGTTATTTTCCATGTCTTTCGAGGCCGATATCTATTATTCTATGAGATTTTGCTGGTGCTCCAGTCCTGCCATGAAAGAAAATAGTTACATGCAAAATTGTTGAAGGATTACATGTGAAGTTACAATATCCGTTGTTTTTTTGTTGGAATAAAGCATATGTATGCAGGCTACATTTATAAACCATGTATGGCCAGATGTGTGGATATGACATTACATGTTCTTTCTCCTCTACATAGACTGGTGTGCACACGATAGAATTTGTGTTGTGCTTGAGATATGATATGTGCAACAAATATTCTGCAAGATTATATTTTGATGTCTGGAAGCATGTTTGGGTGGTTTGCCATGGAAAAATGAGAACTTGTATCGTGGGCACAACAGTCCGTGTAGAGGATAAAGAACATGGTTAAAGGGCATATCTAGATAAATTCCCAGGGAAAACCAGAAATCATTTAGCTGCGGCCATGCAATTGCGTGATATTTTGTGCCTTGTAATATATTTTGGCTAGGGAAAAAAAATCTATGCGTTTACATCCATGGATAGAGAAGCGCAAAGGTTCATGTTTCTGCCTTTCTAGACTGTTCATTCAGTTAGTTTTGTTGTGTGTACATATTGCTTATTCTCTGATGAATACCACCTCCATTGATGTTCATTGAATTTTGTGTGTTCCCACATTCAAACAAACAGAGTAGCTGGAGAAAACTAGGGAGTCTTGACTGCATCGGCTGAAGAGGATATAGAAAGGTGCATGCTTGTATTGTTGTTTCATATTGCGTTGTTTTGTATTTCATTTATGGTTTGTATATGTGTTAAACTAGTTGCGTGCCTTCCTACATGGTAAGTTATCTTTCTTACATGCGTTCCTTTCTGCATACTAAGCTGGTTCATGTCCATTGTGTTTGCGCTGCATTGCTGCATTTAAACAAACATAATAGTTGGACAAGACGAAGGACTCTTTGGCGGGTAAATAGAGTTGTTTCTCTTTCTTTTAGATGTTTGTCTTCATACTAACTTGCCTTCATGTCCATTGCATCTTCGGCGTTGCTTCCTTGGAAAAAACAGGTTGCTTGGACAGGGAGATGAATCGTTCTGTGCAACAACAGAGGGTTCTGTGGTGCAATATTCTAAAAGGTATACCAAGTGTATTGGTAAATTAAATATACAAACCGAGTGGGGGAATATAATATTAGACTTGAAAACGATGACTTTGCAGTAATGGGCCTTTGTGCGCTCCCTATTTCTACTTTTTCCATTTTCTATTATCCCTTTTGTTTTATAATTCATCTGCCTAGTGTGTTTTCTGAAAATTCCTTCATGTGTCGGTTGGTGGACTAACAGATTCACATATGTGATCATGCTTCTACCTTCTTCCATAGTTACCCACTTTCTCGATTGCGGGTGACAGGCTGGCAGGTTGAAGATTTATCCCCTAGCCTCCAGGGGTCCATGATATACAGATTGGCCATGGTGCCTCGCGCTCACGCCCTGTTTACTGTTAAACATTTCTCCAGTTAAAAAATTCAGATGCATACAAATTTACGGTTATTTGGTCCTTTCGATGGACAATATACAATGCATATGCTTGTTTAGTCCTGATGTTCATCTGCACATGCTTGCATCAAAAAAAGTTGGACTAGTGACACGGGCATGAGCAACCAGTCATCCCAGACATCAACAGACCAACAAGGCCAAAGGTAAAGATGCATACGCTCTTCTCTTACTATGTTTACTAAACAAATTTGTTGGGCTATCTATTCATCTATGGCATGGCGGATATGCTGATCTCATCTGCAATACATGGTTTGCAGCTAGCAAGAAGTATCAACAAGTACAAGCGAGATGCCGAACATGCTGCATGTTCCGCAGACTAAGAGGTGTGGTTGCGAAACTCTGGTTTCATAGTTCATCAAAACTATGCGTGTACTTGCAAGCACACTACCATTCACTTTAGTTTTCCTGTTCAAAAAAATGTTATCGGGTCTAGAGTTGTGACATCTGAAGTATTGTCAATAGAGGGCTTGAACAACCGCCAACCTGGACAAGTGCTCGTCGAGGACATAATGGTTGTCTATAGCACCTACTTGGACAAGGAAAACAAAAGTAGATCCATTATGCGTGATGACATGATAGACAAGGACGCCATGATGACAGTGACACTGACTGTTCCTCCACAAATTGTCCAGAAACATGCAAGAAAGATATTTCCATGTAATGGGATATCCATTACATATTTTAATATATTGCCCAAAACAGTATATGACCGTGGTGATTGCGATTGAATTATTTTGTTCAATGAAATAAGCATTGTGGAAAAAATTCTCATTGTTTGTTCAGAATATCGTTTCGTCCCGGACTCGACTATCATCCAGCTTGCACAGAGAACTGATATTTATCCAATCGAAATGAATGGGGTTGCTATCACACTAGCGAGAAAATTTGGCTCGCAACACATTCTCCATATAAAGGATGTAGAGTCCGACAGTGACAAGGCAATGGTACCGCTTTTCATATTCAATTTTGTCCTTTACTTTTGCATGTGCATGTATATCGGATAAGTTACACAAATATTGCACTATTCCATGTTGCAACTACAATTGTTCGATACGTATTCAAATTTGTTTTCGTCAATAGAACAACAATTGCAGAGAGGGTAGATTCCACTTATGTTGTTCAAAAATATAACAAAGAAGAGGAATGCTAGAGAAAGGATATTTCAGACAACCCAGGAAACGTTTGTAATAGAGTTGTGAGCAGATATAGTAGAGGATCTGAAGAAACTAGCTAGCTCTACAACTGTTGTGTGTATACATCCACAAAATCATTCTCACTTTGCTTATAGAAATAGTCTTCAACAAATTTCTGCGCCTGCTTAATTTTTTTTTTCTTTTTAAAGGGGAGTGGGGGTGTAGTTTTTTAATATGTTGTTCAATGTATTAATCCCTTTGTTCGTGTTCCCAGGTTGAAGGTATTTTAGTTGCAGCCAATGTGTACTTGACCCCCTTTGAGCTTGTATGTGCAAGATGCAACTCTGTTGCTTCTGCCTCCCCTTTGATAAGTGATGATACGATTGATTGTCTACAGTGCGGTGAAAAATGTCCATATATATATGGACATTGCGTGAATGTTGTTATCCGAACCGTGGGCAAGACAACCGTGCATTGTACAGTTAGGTAGCCTCTATTACAAAATGTGCTTCCTGAATTGGCAGAGTTGTCGTATGAAACATATCTACAGAAAAAGGAAAGCAATGTCTACATCCCGCGACAGCTTCGCATACACAACAAATTCACCTTGAATGAGAACAATGCAATTTTTCATATCGACTGAAGAAGGGGAATATATATATATATACATCAAACTTTGGCAAGAAATGAAAATACATCATCTGTCTCTGTAACATTTGTTCAACATCCAGATGAATGTTCGTTGGACTTGGCCCATATCTTTGTAATCCCCATATATCGCATGTTCCTGGTTATTTTCTACTGGGAACATATATCAGATGCAAGAGAAAATGAATGTGGCGACGTCTTTTATTTGTATATCAAATTGTTTGGTGCAAAGATCGATGGGTTCTGCTCTATGGAACCTTCTGGGAACTTGTTTGTGGCCTGTTTAAAGTATGGTTGGTTCTTGGTTATCTGTTTTGTTTGTCAATTTGCATACTGTGGAACTCCAACTGTTCTTTGGAGGACACTGAACAATATAATTGAATTTTTTAGCCAGCTGGCCCGCAGATTCACCTGATAATTTCTATGGCGTTGTGACGCAAATGTACTATGTGGTTTGCTTTAGCAGAGTTCCTTGATCGATGAACTTGGTCAAATTATTGTTCTAAAATAATTTGAAATCAACAAATATATAGTGTGCGAAGTGCAACTTTCCTATCATAGCAACAAGAGGCTCTTAAAATTCAAATTGGTCATTGTTTTGGCATTTTTTCTTATTCGATGAACTTGGCAAAATTAATATCCTGGAATAATTTGAAATCAACGAATATATACTGTGTGGAGTGAAATTGTGCTATCATATGAACAAGAGGGCCTTAAAATTCAAATTGGTCTTTGTTATGCTTGCGGTGATAGAATTTAAAAAAAACTTTCTTTTGTTTGCTTCATTTTTTTTAAAATAAGCGATTTAACGTCCTTTAATAATTTAATGTAATTCACTTGTACAATATCAATAGTTAATATTAATAATTTAGTATTTGAAAATTATGTTTTTAGATAAAGTTAGATAGGATGAGCATCCCTAAACAATTGCAATCTTGAACCCGCCAGACGTGGAGTCCGCAAGTCTGCCTGTTAATTTGTATATCACAGAAGTCTGGTGATATTTGCAGAACATGGAACAAAAGAGGCTCAAATTTCAGCTCGCCAAGCCGAGAACCTGCGATCCAAAAAGTGCCCAAGTATGGAATGAGGGATCCGCATATGCTCTATAAAATGTCATCCAAACTTTCTAAAAGTACATGTTTACTATGTATTCATCGTTTGTCGGAAAACTTTTATATCAATCGCCCGACCAGATTGTACAAACTTTCTCGTCTAATTAAATTCTGCAATATCAAAATTTAATATTAATAATTTAGTATTGAAAATAATGTTTTTAGATATGTTAGATAGTTGATAGTGATTAGCATCTGTAAACAATGACAAACTTGAACCCTCCAGCCCTCAAGTCTATCTGTCAATCCGTATATCACGAAACTCGGAGTGCTATTTGGAGGACACGGAACAATGAAACTGCAATGTTGAGCCAGCCAGCTCGTAGGTCCGCTTGTCAATTTGTATATTGCGGAATTGTGAGTGGTATTTGTACAGCACAGAACAATAGAGGCCCAATTTTCATCCCGCTAGCCCCAGAGCCCCCAATTAAAAAAAATTGCTAAATATGGAATTCATACGGGATCGCTACAGGACAATAAAAGTGCAATGTTCAGCCAACCAACCCGAGTCCGCCTGTCAATTTTCATATCGCAGAAGTCTGGCTGCTATTTGTAGGGAACGGAAAAATAAAACCTCAATTTTCAGCCCCCTAGGCCACGAACCCACGATCCAAAAAGTGCCTAAGTATGGAATAAGGAATGCGCATACGTTGTATAAAATCTCATGTCCATACTTTATAAAAGTACATGTTTCTTATGTATTGCTCGTTTGTCCGAAAAGTTTTATATCAGTCGATCCACCAAAATGGACAAACTTTGTCCTCTTCTTAAATTCTGCAATATCAATATGTAATATTAATAATTTAGTATTGAAAATAATGTTTTTTATATGTTGGATAGTTGATAGGGATTGCCATCCCTAAATAATGACAAATTTGAACCCGTCGGCCCTCGAGTCCATTTGTGAATGTGCATATCGTGGAAGTCCAAGTGTTATTTGGAGGACACAGAACAATGAAAGTGCAATGTTCAGCCAGCCAGCCCGAGAGCCCCGATCAAAAAAAGTGGCTAAATATGGAATTAATATGGGATTGCTATGGAACAATAAAAATGCAATGTTCAGCGAAGCAGCCTGCAAGTCCTCCTATCAATTTGTATATCGCAGAAGTTTGGGTGGTATTTGTAGGACATAGAATAATATAGACTCTATTTTCAGCCCGCCAGACTGCAAACTCGCGATCCAAAAAGTGCCTATGTATGGAATGAGGGATCTGCATATGCTTTGTAAAATCTCATGTCCACACTTTATATAGAGACTCATGTCCACAAGTCCACCTGTCAATTTGTATATCATGGAAGTCTAGGTGCTATTTGTAGGACATGAAACAATAGATACTCAATTTTCAGCCCGCCAGGCCACGGACCCGCGATCCAAAAAGTGCCCAAGTATGGAATGAGGGATCCGCATATGTTCTAGAACAATAAAAGTGCCCAATTTTTTTCCCACCAGCTCAAGAGCCCCCGATCCAAAAAATTGGCTAAATATGGAATTAATACAGAATCGCTACGAGGCAATAAAAGTGCAACGTTCAACCAACCAACCCACAAGTCTGCCTGTCTATTTGTATATCGCGGAAGTATGGGTGCTATTTGTAGGACACAAAACAACATAGGCTCAATTTTCAGCCCGCCAGGCCGAGAACACGCAATCGAAAAAGTGCTTAAGTATGGAATGAGGGATCCACATATGTTCTATAAAATCTCATGTCCATACTTTATAAAAGTACATGTCTACTATGTATTTTTAGTTTGTCGCAAAACTTTTAAATAACTTGCCCGACCAGATTGTACAAACTTTCTCGTCTAATAAAATTATGCAAGATCAATATGTAATATTAATAATTTAGTATTGAAAATAATGTTTTTAGATATGTTAGATAGTTGATAGCGATTTCCATCCCTAAACAATGGAAATCTTGAACCCGCCAGCCCTCGATTCCATTTGTCAATCTGTATATGGAGGAACTCCGAGTACTATTTGGAGGACATTGAACAATGAAAGTGCAGTGTTGATCTAGCCAGCTTGCAGGTCCGCTTGCCAATTTACAAATTCCGTGACATACAAATTGACGCCCGATATCTGTCACTGAGATGCAATATGACCATCGGCCCTTCACGTCTCCTAGGTATATCTTCTGCCTTTTTTCTTTTGTAACCTGCTCGACTGCTTTCCATACTTTGGTGTTTATTGGAATCAGTTTCTCCATCACTGCTGCCTTCATACTTGTTTCCAGATATGCAATAATCAAGCTTTAATGCTAGTAGCCATCTTGTAGGAACCGTTAAGATTGTCATGAATGTCCATAAATCCGGAGAAGATTTGTCATTACTACGAATTAAACTAAGATTTGCACACAAGTATATTATCCTTTCCAAGTATTCATTTGAAAGGCGATGCAATATTTTTTTTTTGTGCACGGACGGGTTGGTCCTTCTAAGAAATTTCTAATTCTTAATCTCTTTTCGCCGTCACCGCCACCTTCACACTTTTTTCTAATTGTGCAATTAGTGAGCTATGATGGTGACAACTCATTCCACATGAACCCTGGAAACTGTCATCGATCAGCGAAAGGCTCGAGGACATATTCCATTGATACGCATTAAACCATAATTTGCGGAGAGTTATATTATCCCTCCCCAATTTTCATTTCAAACATTATCTCAAGGAAACGAAAATTCTTAATAACTTCTTGTAGCATTTCTCTCCACACACAGTAAACACATTGGGGCATAATGGCCAGAGGTTCCACTATTCCAGGGCATATTCTTACTATTCATCTCCCTTCGCCCAGGAACAAACAAGGAGATGGTCCCTTGGTACACCGAGAGATATATTTCAAGCCAAAAATTCCATGGCAACCCTGGATGCTTAGAGAAACTGCCCACTTGCATTCATGGCTGTCGCAGAAGTTGATGCCATGAATTCCGACCCAGAAGAAGATGATCTGATGGACGATGATACGACAATGGATGATGGCAATGCAGAGAATCTTCCACTCTTGTGCCCAAATTGAAATCAAACATAATGAATAGAACTTCCTGGCTCGATGATGGTGATGATGACAACACCAAAAGGAGTTTCAGAAAAGAAACCGACGGTGAATGCAACAACCACTTTGCAACGCGAAAATAGGAATTCCAGAGTTCCAAATTAGTCTGTTCTAGGCGAAAGAGTTTCACTGTAAAGCAATGATATGTTGATGCTCCCAGAGATATATTTCAAGCCAAAAAATTATTGATCAACATCTTCGAGAATCAGGTCCAAAACTCTCACTGTTGCAAGGCATTTTCCTACTAGTCATCTCCTTCTGCCCAGAATGGACTAATTTGGGCCTCTGGAATTGCACGTGCAAGTTGTGCCACTGAATTTTTTCGGACTATGCAAAGGCAGTTTTAGCTAAGGGCTATTCCACTTGCCCTGCAACCATTTTCATCTTCTTCCTCAGGGGAAGCTTGTGAAAAATATCAATTTCAGCATAGGATGATTCATCGAGGAGAAAACTGCAAAGATCTTGCATACTGCGGATCCCGTGCCTATGTTTTTTGCAGATACCTTCAATGTTTTAGCCCGAAGAACTGGGTCCAATTTCTAAGGATAGATGTATAATACTCAGTGTTTTTCTTATTTTTTTAAATGCATTTTCTATTAAAAAATATTTGCCTTTGACTCTTCGTTGCTGCCTCTTTTCTGGGTTGAACGCATGTTCTAATTTGCATGGTTCGATGCTCTCTTACTTCTTCGATATTGTGCTTACTTAGCTTATATTTTCTAAGATGGAACATCTAACAATTATATGCCAATGTACTGTGTGAATCCACCAGCTTTTTATGCAAACAAAAAATGGATTACATAATTTCAAACCAACGTTCAATTCTATTCGTAATGCAGATAGAACATAGTAATGCCAATGTACAATGTTGCAGCAAAATCGTTATTCTTGTTTCTAAACATGCAATTATTAAGTTTTAATGCTAACAACCCATAATGCAAGAAGTTTAATACTTGAATTAATATGTTGCACTCATGGAAGAGTGTATGAAGAACGCAGTTACACTCACGCGTTCCAATAAAATCTAATCTTCAATAAAGCATTTGCTGACAATTAGTAGAAAATGAAGTTTAGTAGTTAAGTTAATATGTTACAGTCATGGAAGAATGTATCAAGAACATAGTTACACGCACATGTTGAAATAAAATCTAATCTTCAACAACGCATTTTCCGATAATTAGTAGAACATCATGGTTTTGCAACAATGGGGCTTCTTTGAAACCAATTTGTGCTTACAAAAACTGTCTTCCGCCTTTCTATTTTCCCACTCTTTTATTCCGTCTAGTTTCTCTTCTTGGTTACTTAATCGTTTTTGTCTCGAAAATGCCTTTCTCTGCAGCTTCACAGATTCACGTGTTTCCAACGACCGCTTCCCCTTTCTTTAAATTGACCCTCTATTGTTCCCTGTCCCGCAACTGGCACTCAGAGTTCCGTGATATACAAATTGACAGACGGCTTGCATGCTGGTCAGTTCAACATTGCTTAGCACCTGGGTGGTCTTGCGGGTTCACAACTGCACTCGTGCTCTTTTATCGCGACATCGACTGAGCGCTTCCCCATTCCATACCCAAAAACTTCTCCAACCGTGAATTCTCGCTAGGTAGTCTCTACATTGGACTTTTGTTGTTCCATGGCCTGCGAATAGTACTGTCACTTCCGCGATATACAAATTTGCAACCATTCTTAGATCATACCCTCTTCCATATTATGGTCCACCTATCATACCCTCTTCCGTGGCTCACATTTTTGCATTGAAAACTTCTGAGAAATACAATTTAACCGTTGGGTCCTCGCATATTTAGTGGAACTATTGTCACTTGATTTTGAAGCCCATCCGTCCGCTTTCCATACTTCGCCATTTGTTCAAATTTCTTTGGCAGATCGTCGGTTTGGCGGGTTGAAGAAATATTCAGTTCCTAGTCGTTGTTTCCTGTGCCCACGCCCCTTTGCAATTAGCAGCTGGAAATTATATATAAGATCTTATTGCTATGCATGTGATTAGCAATTTCCCTATTCCATACTTAGCCACTTTGCCGGAATTTTGTAAATATACAAACCGACCGTTGAACTGGCCCATCGTGATCTCTTCCGTTTTACACATTTTGCACTCAAAAATTCCGAAACATGAAATTTGATCGTGCAACACTTAGTTGTCCTGACTATCCCTGTAACCCTTTCTTGAATCCCATCTGACCGCTTTTCATAGCTTTCCATTCTTTCCTTGCTCTCTGTCATTTCCGTCACCTTCGCACTTGTCCATAATAAAAGAAAATAAAAAGTTATGTATATATTGTTGAAATAATGTAACTGCGAAGAGCATTCTTATTACTATTGGATTAAATCCCCATTGCGGATTAATCATGTCATTATTATTATTATTGTTATTGGATTAATCCCCATTGTGGATTAATCATGTCGGTAATTGTATAAGGACCAAATCCCCTTTTGCGGATTGGTCATCGGACAATTATAAAGGGCAGAATAAGAAGTTGGCCCCAGCAATTATTATGGAAGACCCAGAATTAATTAAAGGTGGGTTTACCCACCCAGAGTGAGAGGTCAGCCCTACCAGTTGTGACCTTTCACACGTGCCAGTCTTGTATAAATAAGAGGCTAGTGCCTCACTTCAAACACACAACTCACTTGCTCATTCTCTTATGAAGCAAGCTGCAATTACCAGTTGGAGAGAGGAGAAGAAGAGTGGCGCATCTCTTCGGGAGGACTTTCTGTATTGGTTTGAGTTATCTCTTGAACATTGTTTAAGCTATTTATGATAAGGAAGTTTTGCTGGGTTTTCTTCCCCTGGAGGGTTTCCCAGGATAAATGTTGTGCCTCTTGTGAATGTGTATTTCTCAGTGATCTTGTTCTTATTATGCTCTTATCTATTGAAATGCAAAGAACTATAATAATGGCATAAACATTAACATGGTATCAGAGCCAACCTGAAGAAAGCATTGTTTGCAAGAAGAAAAATGTCACTGCTGTAGCACCTGCAAATTAGGGTTTTGAAAAAGTATCTATTTTCAGCTCCCTAACCTCCTAGAAAGCTGCGCCCTCCCCCAAGGATCAATTTGGCACCCAGAGCGCACCTTTTTAGTGGTTGGATCTTCCGCAATGTGAAACCCTAGTTTCACAAAGTACCAGAAAACCAGAAAAACCAGTGTACCAGAAGCACCAGAAGTACCAGAAGTACCAGAAAACCAGAAGCACCAGTCCATAAATCTGCAGATCAAGTTTGAGGGGGTAAAAGTTGGATTTTTGAAATTCCGACTACACCAGCTAACTCGCCTCAGCCCAGCGCATCTATCCCCTGGATCAAAATTTCAAAATTCTAAGTTTGAAAAATTAGGGTTTCCTCATAAAACCCTAAGTTGCAGATGCAGTTGCAGTTGCAGTCTCAAAACCAGCTGCATATGCAATACCAGTTGCAGTTGCAGCCGTAGAACCAGTTGTAATCACTCTTGAAGTTTTTGGTAATGATTATTGCTGCTACCATATGGAGCCACTACTTGCAAATGCTATCCGAGGTATGTACTCACATATGGTTAATGGTTAAACCCTAAAGAGTATTTGCAGGAGAAGGGATCGTTTGCCATAGATCCAGAAGGATCTCAAGATCCAACACATTTAGAGGAATGATGCAACCCAGGTGT
>ML790860.1:180112-225146 GCA_009831015.1 Picea engelmannii | reverse complement strand
GTATTGGTTTGAGTTATCTCTTGAACATTGTTTAAGCTATTTATGATAAGGAAGTTTTGCTGGGTTTTCTTCCCCTAGAGGGTTTCCCAGGATAAATGTTTTTTTTTTTTTTAAGTAAAAAGGTGGAGCCTGTTATATTACTATAAGCAAAATACAGTAGCTATTTGTGATGCTAGCTGTCCCGCCTAAGCAGGAAACTGGGACAGCTGGGCATCCCTTGCCATGTGTTACCCCATTCACAAAATTATCAAAAATGTCAGTGCATCGTCCTGCCCGAAGGAAACTAGGACTATTAGTCATAAGAATGTAACTGGATGTCATGAACTAGTTATAAGGAAATTGAAAACTAACTGGCCTAAAGCCTAGCTTATAGCAAAAAAAGAAAATTCCAGTTCTGAACATCAATTGACCTTTGAGCCTGCGTGCTTGTCCTCGTCCTCGTGCTGCCGCCATTCGACTGGGAACACATAAGCCCACGTGCAAGTTGGGCATTGTCTCTTTGGAAGAGTTCTGGAGTGAGCCGCGAAGAGCATGTCGAGTCTCTGGTCAATTCGTGCGAGGCAAAAGATCTGGTCATCCAGCAGGCTCCTCACCTCAAAAATGAGATTGAGGTACCCCAAGTCTGCTAAGAATGGCTGCTCCTGGCAGTGGCTGTCAATTGACTCCGTGGGGGTGGTTTCAGCTGCTTCCTGATGCATGTGCACCTGTTGATTGTGTGCCTGCCACGTCGCCTCCCTGGGTGGTTCAGGAGGAGTCTCCTCTTCGACGTAGCAGGTGGGGAAAGGCTCTTCGAAGTGAGTGGTGTTGGGACCGGCCAAGATGCGTGCAGGCGGAGGCTTACTGTCTAGACCAAAATTCGAAGGCGGGTTCTAGTTATTCGACACTGTAAACAACATATGCTCGGGGACACTCTCCATGCCTTCCTCCGGAATAACTTCTTCCACATACACCATTGGAGGTGTTCGTGGCATCTTGTTCCTTCGTCGGGCTGCCATTGCTATGGATTTCTCAAAGTTCTTTTTCCTCTGTCGCCGTGATTCCGTAGTATACCATGCCGCTCCCCTTCGTGGCTTCCCTCGCACTCTAGGCATGGTGGGGGTCTGGTGGAGTGCCAGAGTACTTCCCCGAAAGGTCGCTCGGCTCCAAAACACTAACGAGGTCACAAGATGTTGCCACTGTTCTAGCGGATTGGTGAAGAAGCGACGACGATTCTGCTGTTCCAGTGGAGCGAAGGCTGCCAAGAGCGGCTGGCGCTTTGCTCTGTCGACCTGGGCGATGAGAACTAGTGCTAGGATGACCGCCATGGCCATTAAGGCCTGCTAGTTAGTGCGATGTTGGCTGGTACTCGTCCCTCGCGCGAGGGGCCTCGTCGTTTGAATGCGCCTACTAATATTCATGGCAAGTTAAAGTCGGAGGGGATGCTGGCTGGTAGATGCATTAATGCCACGTCCTAGCTGGCTCCCGCGTGGCACAATTGCGCGACGTGTCACCCCATCCGGGGGGTTTCCCAGGATAAATGTTGTGTCTCTTGTGAATGTGTATTTCTCAGTGATCTTGTTCTTATTATGCTCTTATCTATTGAAATGCAAAGAACTATAATAATGGCATAAACATTAACATATATATATATATATATACTTATCTTGTTTCTAAATATGTAATTACTGGCATTTAATTCTAACAGGTCATCATGCATAAACCTTATAGATTGTCATTGATGGGCGAAAGGCTCGAGGACATCATGTATTGATGCGCATTAAACCAAAATTTGCAGGGGGATTATATTATCCCTTCCGAGTGTTCATTTCAAAATCATTAAATCCCGTTCACACGGTGTGGATTTCACACGTTCACGAAACCTCCATTCCTTAATTGCTCTTCGTCATACCAACCACCTTCACATTTCTAAATATGCAATAAATAAACTTTACTACTAACAATTCATCATGCACCACCATTACATATTGTCATTAATCAGCAAAAGGCTCGAGGAGCTTTCCCATTCATAAGCATTTAACCAAGATTTACCAAAAAGTTACATTATTGGATCTAACTGTTCATTTAAATCATCATCTGCAGCAAAGCAACCTTCTCATAAACCTATGGCATCAGCTCGAAAGCAGTTATGTGGAGATACAGTGAACATATTCAAGCGCAAGGACCAGAACTTCCACTGGTCCATGGAATTTTCTTATTACTCAACCTCTGTCGCAGAGAACCAAGTAATTTGGACCTCCGGGATTGCTCATGCAGGTTGTGTTCCTGAGGTTTTTTACTGTAAGGACCTGGTCTCTTGGTGCGCCAATAAATTTATTACAGAGAAAAGAATTATTCCACTGCAGAACCGCTCTTCTGTTTCTTTGTCACCTTAGGTCTTCCGCCAGATGCTGAAATTGTCAGAGCCAACATTGATGTTCAGAGGATAAGATTGCAAACAGCTCCTAGCAAAGCATAATAACAGATTGGACCTCTTTCCCCTTTTTCTGGAAAACCCAAATCTAGTTCCTGAAAATATTACAAGCATGCGGGTTAGTTCATTTAGAAATCCATTTCACGAAATTACCTAGCTGTTTACAAGAATAATGGGACAGGAGTCCACAACTACTGTTTCCCGCATGGCTCTTTATATTTTGTATTTCACAGTCAATGAACAAGCCATTTTTGATTGGGGCAGGTTAATTTCCCATGAAATCTCTTCCCAATTGTCAAGCTACAAAAGGGAAAATAAATTTTATATGTCATCCTATTTAGTTTTTGTAATAGCACATTCCTGTTGATTTTCGCAACTGTCTCTGTCCAAGAATGTCAACTACGAATTCCACCCAGTAACGTTCTAGTACCAGGCCTTGTGGAAGCACAAGGCTTCCCATTGTTTTTATGAGGTTTTTAATGGCTTCCTGTCTGTTTTCAAAGTTTTGTTGTTAGGAGAAGATGCTCCCTGCATATCTGAAAAGACAACTAGTTTTTTGGACAAGAAGGGGACACTCGAACATTTGGATAATTACATTGTCATAAGAATTTTTGGCTCCATGGAATAGCTTGCTCTCCTTCCATGTCACATTACAAATAGAATGTTTGTTGCAGAAGTAGCACGTCAATACAACTATTGGTTCCATCTGTTCCAAAGGAAGAAAAAAAAACAGTTCATTCCTCTGCCTTGGAAAATAGGGGAGTTCGTGTTGAAAAACGTCAACAAAATTGACGATTTCACAACACATTCTAGCATCTCCAACCTGAGATATGTTGAAGACATAAGAGGATTCGACCCCTATGATATTTTTAGACAACATTTACAAACACTTGGCCTCGACAGTTGTTTTGTAAATAAACACCTGCCCAAAAACAGAGACAGTGGTGACAACGGTCCTACCTCTGATGCTGACGAGGTATAGACAGTGCAAAGCTGCACTAAATTGTACACACAACAGGGGAAAGGCCCCAGTGACAAGAGTGTTCAATCCGCAAATACCACTCCAAAAATTACTACATCTCAGAGCATCTCTCCAACGGCCCATCATAGCAACAAAGAAACCTAGAGTTCTTCAAATGGAGGAGGAGATAACAACCCTCCTCACTCTAAAATTGATAGTTCTCACAAGCTTCTAGTAGAGAAGAAGACAAAAAAAAAATGTGGGGCAGGCCGAAGAGCCGAAAATTCAGAGTGAGAACATGGAACTTGACACTGATCTGGATACCATGATTCACGTCCTTGATCATCCCGGAGACTCCATCTACCATATCCATCCAATGGACATATCCGTTACCAAAATTTTTGATGAATATGAATCCTTCATGTTCCAGAGCGTTGTTTTTGATAGCCAAAACAAAAAAATTGATAATTCAGAAGAAAAAATGTTAAAAATAAGAAAGGAAAATCTCGTTTAGAGGTTGATGTTGCCAACATATGGCCATCCCAAATCTGTCAACTTCACACCGCGATCGGAGAAGCACTTCATGATTCCATTGGAGGCATCGAGACCGAGAATGCCAGACTGAAGGATCGAATCAAGGAATTGGAAGACGCTTTCATTCCTATGCCATTGCTTGTCGATCCTTTGGAAATAGCCATGCTTGGCACCCCTGCACCCAATGTTAAAGCATCCTCCACCCTGCTCACATCCTGTAAAGGATATGTGGAGAAAAATATAAAAAAAAGAGCGGAACTGGTTACCGAGGCATGGAAAATATCACAAACCATTACTTCCCTTGGAACTAGGGCACATAGCTTGCTCGAGATTTTGTAGGCCAAATTAAAAGATGAAGAAAATTTCTTTTTAAAAACTGTCATCCCTTTTGGTAAGATTGTCAACAATATGACAGAAACAAAAAGAAGAGAAGAATATCTTCCATCAAAAAACCACATTGGCCAATTGAATGCATGTTGCAAAGAAAAAGTAAAGAACCTGCATCTCATTGTTCAGTCATGTGAACAAGCCATATTGAAGAAAGATATATTATTCACAAAGATGTCAAATATAGACTTAGCCAGGAAAACCTACGACTTCCAAGACCCCCACTTAATCGCAAACTCCTTGCCCTTAACCAGGCAAGAGTTCGATAAACAAGTTGTTATGTTTAAGACCTTCTCTCTGCAAAATTTTTACAACATCCTTCAATTTGATCAAGCTCACGCCCACGACTGGCTAGTCAAATATGCAATACAAAATGAGGAAATTCATCAGGCTCTCTCTAATCTTTCTATCGACTTCCGGGAATTAGAAAACGATCTTTTCAACAAAAAAATACAGAATGAGATCAACATCGCCCCGATGAGAGGCTACATTGAAGAATGGCTCAAAAGGCAATTGAAACATGCCGCTGACAAAAGGCAACAAGCAGTTGCCAGCATTCCAGCTGTCGTGGATGACATCCTTGAAACCACAATCATCGGCGACATCAATGAAACGACAACCGCAAGCAAATAGCCAAAGGACTCATATGTACCCTCACTGTAAGTTTACTCATCACATCCTTCTTTGTTTATCAACCCAATTATTCTAGTTTCTTAAATGCAGATGTATAGGCAAACACTTATACCTTTCCATTTATTTTCTTTTGCAGCTATTGCACTCTATCTTCTTTCCACAGTCCTGTTTCTTGTACATATTTCTCTAATGGTCCGCGGGAGCCCCAATCCCAGTCTACATGACAAATGCATTGAAATTCCGGTTTATATGTAACAGACTTTAATTTTTTTGTATATTTCAAAATTTCTAGCAGTATGTAACAAACTTTTATTTTTTGACAAATTTCAAATAAAAATGCATTTAAATTTTTATATGTTACAGACTCTATTCTTATCTTTCAGCACTCTGTATGACAAATGCATTTAATTTTTAATATGTTTACAAACTTTTATTCTTATCCTTCACCAGTCTGTATGCCAAACACATTTACTCTTTTATATGTTACAAACTTTTCTTTTTTTATATATTTCAAAATAAATGGTGCTCAACAATGCAGCCGTCATTTACTTATACCCCATGTTCACAAATGCATTTAATTTTTTTATATTTCTTATCTCCTATTAATTTTATGTCATCATATATTTTTATCGTTCACTAGTCCATATGAAAAATGCATTTAAATTTCCAAATTTATTCTTGCACTGTAAACAAATTATTTACTTTGTTATATACTTTAAAAAAAATAGGTTTGCTATATACTTTCAAAAAATAGATGGTGCTCTGCCTGCCAACCCTCATTTACTTTTGCCCCATCTTCCGTGATATACATGTTGTACACAACATTTCCGTGATATACATTTTGCACCGAACACTTCATTTCATTTACAATTCAACCCCATTTTCCACAATTTGCTTTCTAACCTCGTTGGCAGGGACTGCACTGCCACGCAGCCTTGTTATAATATTCATTTTTGGTGTTTTACAATGTATATATGAATTTGGGTGCTAAATCGTTATACTTTTGGTTTTGATATTATATCGTATATATAATGAACAAAGGTTGGTTTTGACACTTATATATCTTATATACAATGTAGTAAGGAGGTTTTGACGCACATATATCTTATATACAATGTAGTAATTAGGAGTGCAAACACTAATTTTTAGTGGTTTTGTTAGTCTTATATACACTGCATAAAGTAGGAGTGGAAACCCTAACTTCTAGTGGTTTTGTTAGTTTCATATACAATGCATAAATTAGGAGTGCATATATTAACTTCTTTCTAGCGTGATTTTGGTGGTGGTTTTGTTAGTTTCATACACAATGCATAAATTAGGACTGTATATACTAGCTTCTTTCTAGCGTGATTTTAGTAGTGATATATTTAATAGGCAATGCAGAAATCAGGAGTGCAAATATCAACTTCCACTGGTTTTTGTTTTTAGGAGTGCATTTATTAACTTCTTTCTAGCTTGATTTTGGTAGTGGTTTTGTTAGTTTCATATACAATGCATAAATTAGGAGTGTATATACTAACTTCTTTCTAGCGTGATTTTTGTAGTGATATATTTAATAGGCAATGCAGAAATCAGGAGTGAAAATATCAATTTCCAGTGGTTTTTTTAGTTTCATATAATAATAATCTATTTTTAAGGTCACAACCAAGCTAGACACCAAATTGGTGTATGAGACCCCCTTGTTTGTGGGACAAGGGATCTCCTATGTGCAACAATTTGACTACTAAATTCTACGGAGGTGTACATACCCTACCCCCCTCTAGATTTGAATTGTGATCTCCATGGAGAAAACACATATTCTTTACCATTAGGCTCACTAAAGCTGTACAATGCATAAATTAGGAAGAAAACACTAACTTCTAGTGTGTTTTTGACAATTATATATCTCATATAAAATGCATAAATTAGGAGTGCAAACATTAACTTCTAGTGGTTTTGTTAATATCATATACAATGCATAAATTAGGAGTGGAAACACTAACTTCTAGTGTGGATATATGTTCTTAAGTCTTATATTACTCCAAAGTGTTAAGTCCTATATTACTCTCTTGGTGTATATATCGATCCAGGGCCATCTCATAAATGACGACGATGTTAGAAATAATAGGTGTGCTCGTTTAACCATAGACAATATAGTAATATTGTCACCCAACCATAGGCCGAAGCCACCCCCGAGCACCTTAACCTTGATAGAGAATAATTATGTCAGCAAACCCTAGGCCTAATATCCAATCAATGTAGCATACCTTTTTCCAGAGATAGCACACAAGGCAGAAATTCCAAACCATAACCAATAGAAATTCCAAGCCTAAACCGAGAATACAGGCTGCAGTAACTGCAACTGCAGCTACTCTCCAGACTTGCACACTTACCCAGTTTCTGCAGTGCACACTCTTACGTTTCTAGAGTTGCGAGTTGTCTCTTCAAAATGAGCTCTGGCGTCCTGTATTTATATTGTTTCTCCTTAGTTGTCTGGGCTAACTTCTCATTCTGGAGGCTAAACACTCAATATTGAATATTTCCTTTAGCCAACTTGTCTTCTAGGGTTATGTCCAATGCTTTAGGGTTTCTTCTTGCTTCCTGGAATATTCTATTCTTGTCAGGGTTACACGTGGAGGTTAATACCTCCTACAACTACCATAATATCAACAGAAGACACAAGAAGTTTTGGGATCATGAACTTCTCGAGCATTTTTCAGGGCTTTCTGATCTGTTTTTCGAGGTTTTGATATCCAATAGTTGAGTCTTTGGCTTAGTGTACAAACTCTCTTTCCAACAAGATAAAAAGGACCTAAAGTAGAGAAATGGGTGAAAAGTTATGGTCCCATCAAGGATCCCTTTTTTCGGACATCTTGGCTTTGTCCAACTCAAGATGTACACTTCATGCTAACTTCATGTTAGAGTTAGGGTTCTTTTGTCCTAGGGTTTCCCCCCTACCATTATTATAAACTAAAGTTTTAGCCTCTTGTTATGGGCTTTTTGTGAATGAGCATAACATACATATCTCTTCTCAAAGATAGCTACCACCATTCTAGCCATCATGTTTACACAAGTTTTTTCACCATTATTTTAGTAATAGAATATAGTTTTCCTTATATCTTTGTGTTACTTTCCATGTTAATGTTATCTTTCATTTCGTTCACAACATAACTCAAATCACTGGTATCATAGCAATATGCTCTCTATTGTTTCTTCATTCATGTCCCCCACAAGGTCAATGTAGAGGGAGTTGGACCTTGAGCTAAACAAACCTTGTGAATATCTTCCTTGCCAACCCAAGCGACCTTCCATGGTAGATGAAATAAATAGAGATGAATGACTAAGGGATCTTATCAAGTTATTTCTCCAGGAAGCCCTTAAGCAACAAAAGAACGAAATGATCAATAATTTCACCCATATCCTTCAACAACTCCCAACAATGATGGAGGCCCTTTCGATGAGTGGTGATTTTGAAGGAATGGCACTTCAAGGTACAAGTTAATTTTGATATACCTTTTGTTTGAAGGACAGATAAGTGCATAAGATTTGGAGCTATGGTTAGATAATTTAGAGGTTTTTTCTTTGTTCACAACTTTTCTAGCAGTGAGAATATTACCTTCACATTCCTAAAGTCCATTCCCCATGTCAAATAATGGTTGAATGCATAATATGTCCATCATGATGAAGATGATTATAAAACATCTGAAACATAACCCATTTGGGAGGATTTTGTCCATGCCCATAAAGAGGAGTATCACCAGATGGACACACTGAAGATTATTACATGATATGGGAAACCTTGTGTTAGGGTTAGGTCTAGATTGTGCTAGAGTACACCAACATCTTCCATACCTTATGTGCAATGATGGGTATCAAGGAATTCAATATACACTTGGTTCTCAAATACCATAGTGGCCTACACTTGAATACATCTAACACAAAATGGAGTTTCTATACATTTCTTTGTTGGGAGCCACTCATCGTTATGTTGTCAACATTGAGGAAAATTTTGCATAAGGGTGAGAAAGAGTATGGTGTTGAAAATCAATGACAACAAAATAATGGTAAAGGACAAAGTAGGGATTACCATGCTCAAAACAACTAATCAAAGCAATATGCAAATAATAAGATGAGAATTTGAAGAAGGACAAAGATAATTGTCATGACACCCTTAAAATCCCTTAACACAACAATGATAAATGCCATCCTAGACAATCATTATTGGTCAAGTTGGAAGCCATAGATTCTGGCTCAACCTCGATGCCATCATAGACCATGGAGAGGGGTAAATGGAACTTTGACACATAACCTAGTGTTACTATTTCCATTGCAAAGGTCCAACTAGAGGAACCTTATAAACCTTAGGAAGGTGAGCACCTCTTCCACTCATAGAGGTGGGTGAAGAGGACACCGTTGCATTTTTCATTGTTGGAAGTGACAACTAGAGGAACTTGATCTCAATTGAGGTCGTTAAGAAGATGTTGTTTCCATAATGTCACACCCCTAGCCATACAAAATTATTTGGTTAAGCCAGAGATGAGACATTTGTGTCAATCAATAATGTCATTGGAATACTATCGAGCCCTTCAAATATGAGGTACTATGTGATGTACCCCACTTGAAGTTAGTGATGTTTTTTCAAGCTAAGTTTTGTCTCCTTTTAGAGCAAGCACACAACTAGACAATAAGAATGAAATTTATGCTATGATCCACATAACCTTTAATATGCAAACAACAAATGCAAAAAACATGTGAAACTCTAAGTCAGTAAAATACCATTCACAAAGGCGTATATAGTTAAATATTCTATGGTACTCAAGATCTCTACATGTCCAAGACTAAAGGCACAGTTCTTATCCAACAAAGTGGATGACAACTTTTCTTTCTAGTTCCTTCTGGATTCTTTTGTTATAACCCTCTAAAGGCTATAAATATGTAGTTTTATAATCATTAAAGGGTTTTATGTTTTAAGTTTGGATTGTTTTATGGTCTATTTTTTCTTGGTTATGTTTATGTTGTGTGTTAGTTCTCCTAGTTATGCGCATGTTGGTTGCGGCTATGGAAGATGTCATGTAGTATCGCCAATGCATTCTTTGTTGATGTGAATACAATGGATATGGTTGTTGGATTTGCAGATGTTTCTATGATTATATATTCCTACATGGATGATGTGCTTATTCATGTAGTATTGCCAATGCATTATTTGTTTATGTGAATACAATGGATATGGTTGTTGGATTTGCATTTTTATGATTATATATTCTTACATGGATGATGTGCTTATTCTTGTTGTGCATGTGGAGTAATACCTTGCTTATGCGTTCCATTACTAAGAATCTACACTTAAAATAATTTGTGGATAATGAATACTTTAAGGAACTTTGCATCATTGTTGTTTCTCCATGCTCTACACTTGTTAAAGGAACTTCCAATATGCCTTGAGTGATACCTCCATCCTATGGAAGGTTGAAACTCTCAACAATATTATAATGGATTTTTGTCAAACACCTGAACAAACCCCAGGTCTTGATTTGAACCAACAAATGGTTCCATTGTTGGGACCTCAACTTATGTAGGGTAATTAGAATTAAGAGGAACCCATGTTAGCTTGTTTTAAAACTTGATGTTTCAATTCCAAAGATGGGATAATATTTAGGAGAGCAACCTTACAATCTAAACAACAAATCTTCTTTGTTAATTAATAATAGTTCTTTATATGCTCAAGGTCAACTTTTTTTAGCCAACATATTACTTTAAATATTTGGATTATTATTAATTTTAAGGAAGTGTAGGATAGACTCCCAAGCTTCCCTAATATTTAACCCTTAGTAGTTGTTCATATTATTCTTATTCATCTCGATTTCTAAGGCCTCCCATATTTTTCTTTTTCCATAACATTCTAATTTTGCAATGATTTTTGTAACTTCAATACATATGTGATGTCCAATGTCTAGCGAGTGTTTAACTAGGGAAAATATTTTTGTTTGATTATGTCTGATGTCGTCACAATGCTCATTTAGCCTTACTTGAAATGATCTTCCTATTTCACCGATGTATTGCTTGTTGCAAAAGCACATGATATAATATACACATTTTTGTAGTCTCAGGTTTAAGGTATCCTTTGCATGATCTAACATTTTTCTCAGGGTGCTAGGAGGGGAAAAAGATACTTTAATATTTCCTTTCTTCATAATCTTTGTGTTTTTTTCGATGGTACCTTAATGTATGGAAGGTTTATGCTTTTACCCTCCTCATTCTCTTTGTTCATGATATGATGTCCTCTCCTATCTTTTAATACAACCATATTAAATTGTTTCTCCTGGTATCCATTCATTTTGAACACTTTTTCTGGGTGTTTTAATTCTTGTTCGATGTGCTCATCATCTGATATTCTGACTACTCGAGTGACTAGCATGTTGATGACCCCAAGTTTTTGAGTTGGGTGGTGGTGAGATTTAGCATGCATATAATGATCTGTGTGATTTATTTTTCGGTATACCTGGTGTTATAACAATCCATTGCTCTTTTAATTCTTAATTCTAATTCTTGATTGCGTAAAAATGAACAACCTTATGTAGGGTAGTGAAAATGCAATGGAAACTAATGGATTTGGAGATGTAACATGGGTTTAATGTGCATATACATGCCTTTACATGCCAATAATGTGTATTTAGACTTGGATGTGGAAATATTTAAGGAAAAGTACCTTTTTAATGAGGACCATGAGATATTACGAGCCAAATTCCCTATGATTTATATGATTGGTTGAAAAGATTGTAAGAGAAACCTCATTGTTGGTGACTATATGTGGATGTTGCTTGGAATGCTAAGAAATTGTTGAAGCTATAGATATTTAAATATGAACTCATGTATGTGGTAGAATTTTGGTTTTTAAAGGTGTGATTGAAGGCTATGCTTTGGGATTTTTTTGTAGAGTATTATAAATATTTAACCAAAGCATTGGAAGAGTTCAAGAAAAAACCTCACAAGAGGATGATTCATGATATTCTATCTAGATCAAGATGTTTCTTGAGGAAGGGGGTTTACTACTTAACCGTGTATATATGGAAGCCTAAGCCCCCCACTAGGGGGTGGAATTGAAGGAAGATGTGAAGGTAGAGTTCATGTGTCAAAAAGATAGAGGTTTCATTGATGGTAGTGAAAAGATTGTATTGAGTGGCCATGATGATCATCATCAAATATGTGCAATACTGAAAGAAGGTTAGTGGTAGGATCAAATGAGAAGGATTTGTGAAAGGAAGGAGTCCCTCATGAGAGAGTACAAGATCAATGCGTATGTAGAGTGTGAGATGATGAAACAATGGAAAGAGTTGAGAAATTATATTTTTTTAGCTTGCACATGTGAGAAGGACAATGTGCCAAAGCATATACCATAGAAGGTTTCACTAGAATGACTTGAGGAAAGGTTTTTAAATCAGATTTGGAGGATAAATGATGATTTAGGGAATGAGACGAAGTGTGAAGAGACACAAGATGATCTCATGGTACCTGAAGATGCTATGATTGATGTTGTAAGTAATTGTGAGCCGAATCAAGATAATGATGCATTAGGAGATGTGTCACATTGGTGTAATGGATATAGGAAGGCCATGATGTCAATAGAGAGGGTATTTAAAGTAGCCATGATGTCAATCTGTCCTTGGTTTCACACCCTATGCCTTGTGATGTTGGTCAAGTACCCATAATAGTTCTTACACATAGTGCAAGTGTTGTAGTGGTTAACAATCAAAATGTTCTCACAATGATATCTATGAGCAATATTAGTCTTACCACAATATACACTTTGAATTTGTTAGAAATTATTTCTAGTGGCATCAACATCATAGTTGGACATCAAAGTCTGGTTACTCCATATGATCCACTAGTATTTGTTTTAGTCTTGGTCTATGAAATGCAAGTATGAAAGATAAATGCATAGAGTCAACATTGTAGTTGTTGTCGCCATGGAGAGGAAGACATGGAACATGATTGGTTCCTCTACAATTCCATCAAGAGTGAGTAAGGGACTAATAATTATACGAGACTAGTTGAATTCCAAACCACTTTGCATGGGAGAGCACTGCAATGGTATATGAAGTGCAAGCAAACTCCTTTGTTGGGTTAGGTACAAGCCCTAGATTAGTTGTGTCAATATTTGGTCAAGGAATTTAAAAATATGAAATTTGAGCAATAGAGTATCATTGAGCTAAATAATATCTAACAACTAGTCAAAGAAACTATCTGACAATATGACCAGAGGTTCCACGACTTGATGAGCCATATTAGCTACACCATTCAATATGTGCAACATAAGGAGTGGTTCATTCTAGGGTTGTTTACACACTTGTGAATCCTATTTTCGTCTTTGTGTCTCATTACTCAATGAGTTGCAATAGAGTTTTCAATGCACCTAGAGTCAATTAGCGAGCTAGGAGATGTTGCATTTCCAGAGATTGCTCATGGGATGGCACAGTTCTAGTGCCAACTTACTTCTTTGTTTGTGCATATCAAAGAGTTGGAAAATATAAATTAGGCTAGATGGGAAAGTGTGTGGTTTAGAGTTTATAAGATAGAGGGACACCTCTGGAAGGATTTCTTGATGTTTCAGTGGCTTACCACTTTGACATCCTATCCTTTTGCACAAAATACAAGGGTATAAATTTGTGAGGTGTGTCATAAGTAGGGCCATGACTTGTACCATTTCCCATTGTTGAAATGTTGTATTTTCTTATTGTGCCATCTACTGAATCAACACACACAGAATTAAGGATTGCAAATCTTTGCAGACATTGGTAGAAATATTTGAAAAAAATGTCTTCACAATTGACTCCTTGGTAGGAGATAGTCACGCATAAGGCCAAGTTCAAGAGAATCATAGGGGTAGGCCAAAAGGAATTTGACCTCCTTCATGGTGTTTTAACTACAGTAAAGTTGGTCGCATAGCGAGAAACTATCTGCATCTACATCAACCTTAGCGTGGACATTATCAAAATATAAGGAATAATACTGAATATTTCTTGAAGTAATTGACAAGGGGGAAATGCAGGATAAGAGGCAATGTTAAGCTAACTTTGTAAAATTTGAGTTATGGGTATTGGGAAATACTGCAACATAAAGTCATGTATTGGAGTTAATATCATTTATAAAGGAGGAGCTAAGACCAGTGTTGACCTTTATGCTTCACTCACTAGAAAGATGAGAAAATGTATTCATGGTGCTCTAGAGTTTGATGTTTCCAAGAAGGAGTATATGAAATATGTAATTTAGGTGATGTGGGAAGCAATAGGAGCCTAGTATTTGGGAGACATAGGGAACCCCATCTAAGTATTAGACATCCAAAAGAAGTCACACATCTAGACTAGGGCAAGTTGACTTAATGGAGAGTGACAACACAAAAGAAGCTTCATAACAAAGGATGACAGGTAACCGAGGCATTATAAAGAGGGTCAAATATAGACTCAATACAAAAGTAGGCCACATTGTGGCACATCTGAGTGGGTAGGTGTATGTGAGTATTAAATTAGGAAATGCATACACAAAGCGACGCACAATAAGTATGATACCAAGAAAGTGGAAGACGAAGAGAAAAGAAAGAGAGATAAGAAATAATGCATGCCGAGAAGAGAAAGTTGGGATGGGAGACAAATAAATCTAATTTCTAAGGAAGTAACACAACAACTAAACTATGAGATGAAACATATGTAAATCTAACTACCATGTAGGAAAATTGTCATCTAGAGTATAACATATCAGTATTGAGAATGCAATAAGAAGTCGTAAGTATAACCATCTAGACATTGAAAGTAACATTGAAATGAAATGAAAAAAGGAATAAGGTAAATGACTTATACCTTCACTTACCTAAGCACATGTTATTCCATGGAAAATCCCATTTTTAGGTGTGTCATATGTGGGAAGAGAGTTTTCTTGGGAATGTTAGCAAGCTACATGTGAGTACTTAAAAGAAAGAACTTATAAATGAAGTAAATGAAATGAAAAAAAGAGGAGAAGAGTTAGAATTGAAATGCATGTACCTACCTAAGCATGAGAGCTGATGATGTGGTATCCTGATAAGGCATATGAATAATGTGAGCATGGTAATATTGATGCCAAAGAAAATTATTTACCTACAATACAAGTGTTAATGATTTTCTCGATATGGGGAGGCATGGAAACATTGACTCCTAGGGAAGGACAAGAAGCAAGTAAAGGAGATATGATAAGAATGAAAGAGGTGACAATTCTAGGGAAGAACCAGTGAAGGAAAGAGGTGAGAGGTGATGATGCTAGGGTAGAACTGTCTAAGGAAAGAGGTAAGAGGTGATATATATGGAGGAAGTAACCCCATAGTTGTAGTCTACAAGATGCAACAATCGAGACCAATGTCTCACGGGAGAGGTGCAGTGATGAGTCCTACCTAGAAATAATTTATCTTGGGCTAGGCCTTACCTAAGACAACAAACTAGAGGGAGATAGTTACCAATGAGGAAAACAAGAAGAGGGAAATCAGAAGAGGAAAGGAAGAAGTAAAAGAGGAGAAAGAAGAGAAAAGTTTCTCTTAAGTGAATCAATCAATGTGAGGAGGAGAAAGAGAAATAGAGGTAAGTAAGAGAAAAAAAGGGGTGAAGGAAGGACTATGTTGATTTTTTGAATAATAATAATGATAGAAGGCCCATATCAGACCCACAAAGTTAGAATTATCAGACAATTTCATTCAACTTAGTAAGCCATATTAAAATATGGAGATATTATGAGGTTAGTATAACCTCAAGTTATTAGTGAAAGGATATGAATAAAGGGTGAGGCTTGTGCTGAGCATCCATATGAAAAGAGAAAGAGGATAAAGATATATAGAAGAAAAGAAGAGGGCATGGGATACCTAGAGAGAAGAGGAAAGAGGACAATGATCCTCGAGATAAGAAAGGTAAAAATAAAATAAAATTGGTAGGGTCCTTTAAAGGATTCCCATTCAAGTTTGTAAAGAGACAGGCTCCATTAACCAGATCATCAACGATAGTAAAAGAGCCTAACCACTTCAAGGAATTTTTTCCTTTCTTATCATAAAGGTTATCCATTTTTAGAACTTGATCACATATGTTGAAACATTGAGGCATTCTTATTTTACATTATAGTATGCAACATAATCAACAAACGTAGTAAAACTTCAAAGATATAGGAGATAATCAACCATAAAAATTCCAAGATAAACCATTAAACACCAAAGATACCAAACATTCACCATGAAAAACACCAAGAATATAAAGAGAAGAACCCTTAAGGTAGGGTAACACCATCAAATACTCCTTATGGAAGGAATCACTCCACAAGCCATGCTTACTACATAACAATAAAATCCAACCATATCCAATATAATGATACTCATGTGTATTTATACTTTCTTATGAGTATTCTTCCATTTTAATTACATAGTGGGCCTATTTTCTTATTAGGGCCACATTGCATTCATTATCCCCTTGGGTACCTCCCTAGGTACCCCATATTATCCCCCCTAGTTACATTACATTCCATCCCCCTTGGCATGTTTTTTCCTAAAAATATGGGATGAAGTTATATAAAATGATCTACTAAGTAATATAGTCAAATGGTAACATGCACAAGCATCCATCCATCCTAGTGAAATGTGGACACGGGGTAAAACAATGGCCTTTCCTCGATCTTGACTTTGGTTTCTTATTTGCATCCATGCCTTCATTGTGATACTTTGATATCTCCATGCATTGCTTGTGGTCCTCCATATGCCTCCATACTGGTTGCCTCTCTAGTTCCATGTTGATCCATAGTAAGTTTGTTGATGCTCATGACCTTATCTTGACGATTGTTGTTTCTCTGTGTAATACCTCTAGGATGGACCCCAATTGTAAATGTACATATAGGCTGGTGAGTCAAGATATTTTGGGCCATCATGCCTTTGTATATATGTTTTGAGGCCAGAGTGCATGTGTGGTTATTAGGCTGGAGAGTCAGATGCTAGAATACCAATGAGCCTATCATTGTAATATGTAATCACACTTATATTATTAATAAAAATACATCATTGTTGTAGACCAACCAGACAAAAAGAGTATGGGGGGATATAACTCCACATGAGGTAAAGGGGGCTAAGAGTCTCGGAAGAAGGGCTAAGCCAAAAGGGGGCTTAAACTAAGGGAATAATATAATATTGTTCATAAATTCTAATTATATGATATTTTATACTAAGCCCTAAGGATAGGGAACGTATTACCAAGTGGGGACAAGGTAGTTCCCAACATGACAAGTGTCAAGTTGGGAACATGCATACTTAAAAGTAAGAAATTAATACATTTTTCGGGGAATTCTCTCATTCACTCTGACCATTCATACCTTCCTACCATCATCATTCATACCTATACTTGGGAAGCTTTGAAGTTGTTTGTAATCAGTCAACCTAGGTAGTTTAAGCTAAATAAGTAGGTTGTTAGGCCTATGTGCATTCTGAAGAAGCGGGTTGTCAGGCCCGTGAGCATTCTCTTTGGGTGAGAGAACTGTTGGGAATGGTTTCCCTGTGTGCCATGCTACAACTATAGATCTTTGAGGCTTCTTTTCTATCTTGTTGTTGAAGCCCTAGAAGGGAAGTGGGACAACCGAAGGACTATTGAGTAGAGAAGGGGTACACTTCCTGGGGTGGGACATGCTGTGGGGAATGAGAGGTTATAGGCTGGAAAATGTTGTTGGAATTGGCACCTTGGCATGACCATATTTTTGTTGTTTGATGAACCTTAGCTTGGATTATGATTCCTTTTCCCTAGTGGATTTTTAGCCCCAGATCGGGGTTGACCTGCTTATAATATTTTATGAGCAACAAAGTCTATGGTTGGGAGGAAAATATAAGTTCTGCATGCAGTTGATGATTTACAGAAAAGATAAGTGTCGTCTATGTGTTTGTTTTAATTATTGTGTGAATATTTATGTGTTTTTGTTATGGATTTTTCTTGTATAATTATGCATGTATATATTTGTTGTTAATTTGCATAATTTTGATCATATGCAGGGCATACTATTAATTCAATTGTATCAGAGTTAATTCTATTGAATTTACTGGTAATGGGGACATTAAATTGGTATAAAAGAGGAAAAATTTGTGTGGCATGGCCCAACTTAGGGCTGGGGATGCTACAATGTGGTATCGAAACTCCAATTTAGAAAATGGACCTGCAAAGGCCAAAGATAAAGCACATAATTGAAATTTGCAGAGTATATATGCAAACTGTTTGATAGGATGTCAGAAAGGGATGTCTGTAACATGTTCGATGAAATCACTGCAGTGAAATTGGGAAGAATTCATGGGGAAATTTCATTGGTAATTGAAAGAATCGAGCCCAAGGATTGAAAATCCCCAATTCTGATCTCAAATTGGGAATTTTCGGCCTGTAATTGGTTGAAATTTGGAATTTACAACACATCCATCGCGTCATTGGGAGAAATTGGGCAAAAGCCCCAATTTCTGAAGTTAAATTCATGGGAAATTTGATGGGGAAGAGTCAAATTTTGTTTAAGGGGGTTGAACACATATGTACAGGGCCAAAATCATCCACGACAAGCTTAATTACATAGCGGCCATGGAAAAATTGGTAAGAATCCCAAATTCTTGAACAAATTTAAGTGAAATTTGTGCCCAAAAATGTCCACCAGTCGTGCACAAAGATAATTGATGGATGTGGAAATTGGTTTAACACCTACAAGGAGTAAATTTTCTATACAAAGATAATTACATATCTTCAATGGTGGCTAGGGAAAAAAATGCCAAAATTGGGCAAAATTGGAAAAATGGAAAAAATTGGGAAAAATTGGAATTTTTTTTGTACATTGACGTCAGTGTGACGTAGAAGTTACGTGTCATATAACATGGAAGAAATGTGACATGTACTGTCAAAATGGTAGGTACACAGTGGCAACAATAGTAGGTGTGGCAAGTGGCAGGTGATGTGGAGTCGTGATGGCAAGGAGCTTACCTGTCTTACAGAACAATGATTCCAGACCATAAAACCCTGATTTCAGGGGGGTCCTTTGGTGGTTTTTGAAACCACCATGGCAGGGGGGTAAATGCACCAGAGGCTGCCATGTCATCTGGTGAAAATCAACAGGTTTCCATTTCATACCCCCACCTATGTAAATGATCGATAGGACAGGGGGATCGAAATGTGAGGGTAGTTGTTGATCGCGATCATGACCATTGATCTGTGCCAAAATATCCACCATTTGATTGTATAGACATAAAATTTCAAGCATTCTAGGAAAATAGGTGTGGGATGGGGCCCACCCATCCCCACGAGCAATGTGAAGGTGATGTGTGGATAACCATGGGTTGTAGGGCCTGGAAGATTAATAATGTGCGTTAGGAGGAGGAGAGAAAGGAAAAAGTAAGTAAGGGAAGGTGGTGGAGGAAGGCTAGGCAGATCCATTGTGGTTAGAGGATGACATTGCATGATTCCATGGGTTCCAAGTGGACCCAAGATTCCACGTCATCATCCCAGTCAACATAATGCAACAAAATTTCCCAGAAAACAATGGAAAATTACCAGGAAAATCAGGTGTTTTCGAGGTCATTAACTTGTAGGACAATTTTGAAGGCCTAAACATCATTTTTTCAAAAATCGAATGAGAGAGCATTCTAACGAGATAAATTGTTTTTTAAATGAAGCATGTATGAGGGAGTTACATTCCAAACGATGCAAGGTAAAAATGAGGCCCAATTATCTTTTAGAGGCCATAACGTCTTGCTCAGGGGTTAGATTGGGATACAAGAGCAATCTATAGAAATATATTGAGCCATAGAAGACAACCATGGATCTGAATTAAGATTATAGAAACCTAAAAGTGCACAGGAGGACATAGAAGGCACCTATAACATTCAATGTTAAAAGGGTAATTTTGCCTAAAACTTCAACAGACTGTAACTAGCAGCCTAGAGCTCGAGTGAAGGAAAAAATTGGTTAAATTGTTCAAAGTATGGTCATGAAGGAACCCAATTGATATCCCGCCAAATTTCTAAAGGATAAGGTCCAAATATGCATGGGCACATCTAAAACAATTGCACTTGGATTAAGAATGCACATAAGGAGTAACTGAGTATTTATCAAATGAATGTAACTTTCTGCTCAAGACTTAGAATTGAGCAAGAAAGTAGTCATTGGAAAGGCATTGGATAGAAGATTCCATATACTAACCCAAAAATGTGAATTGCTGTAGAATTCACAAGAAAACAAAAATACTATTATGTTGTATTTAAAGGGAAGAATGGTGCATGATTTTATAGATTTGTTAAATTATTTAGTCTAACAAATCCTATTGCATGCACATTTTGTATTGTTAAGGGAAAGTAGATCAGAATAGGATCAACAAAGAGACCAGAGGCATGGAAGATGCATAGAGGACTTACAACCATGAATATGAAGTTAGGAGGTTGTGTGTCAACATGGGTAATGCAGGGACATAATCCACTGGGCATGGTGAATGCAAGGAGTAAAGCATGAATTTGGTGGATACTATAAAGAGCCTGCAAAGAGATGTGTTGAGTTATAAATATGATAATGAGAGGATTATAAAATACAAAGAGAAACAATATGGAATCAACATTAGGTTCTTGCAGAGTTTGGACAAAATAGAGAAGAAGGTGTATAAGGGGAAAAACTCAAGCAAGTAAAAGAGCCACACATCTCATGATAAAAGAAGATAATCTAGAAGTGTTGATAGGAATCACCATCACTCACCAAGGAACTTAGTTAGAATGGAACACAATATTGCAAGTCCATATCTTGTCAGAAAGAATAGCAGAAGGTCTAGGGTAGATGAACTACAAGGAGAAATGAATAAAATAAAACCTCCTACCTTTTATGGTGAGCATAAGAAAGATGAAAATGTAGAGACTTGGCTATTGGGGATGAGGAATTATTTTTAGTTGCACAATTATTCCTCACTGGAAGAAGGAAGAATCACAATTTATTAGTTGAAGGGAAAAGCATCAATATGGTGGGAGCAATTTGAACAAGTACAACACATTGATGAGAAGAAACTCACTTAGAGGCAATTAAAAAGGTATTTTCAGAAGAAATACTTGACTCAACATTATTATGATAGGAAGATGAAGTATTTCTTTGAACTCAAGCTTGGTTGTATGACCATGGATGAGTATGAAGGGAGATTTTTAGAGCTTCTAAAGTATGTTGATTTCATCAAGGATGAACAAGTCAAGATTCGAAGGTTCATGCGTGGGCTTCCATCAATATTCAATGACAAGATACAATATGATGATCCAAAGACATTGGATGAAGAAATAAGGAGAGGCAAGTGCCTCTATGATCAACATAGGGGAAGACCAAATTTCCAAAAGGCTTGGGAAGACAAGAAGAAAGGTAAGATGGAGCAGAGGAAGAAAGGGTACAAGCCACCATTCTTCAAGAATAATTATCAGGGGCAACCAACTCAAAATGAACATAGAATGTCAGAAACATTAGGAAAAAGGCCAAGGAAACAACCTATTAAATGTTGGGGTTGTGAGGGAGACCACATGTATGGAGATTTCCCTCGTAGAGGTTAAAAAATGAGGGTTGTTCACAATGTACAAAAAGTTGATACAATTGAGAACATAGAAAAAAACATGACAAGGATTTATACATCCCTAGACAACAAGCAAGATGAATTTCAATCTCACATGATTGAAGTGGAAGGTAAGATCAATGATCAACCTTTTGCCATTTTAATTGATTCAGGAGCTATTCATAGTTATATAGATCCTAATTTGGTGAAAATATTTCATTTTCCAAGAAGCAAACTTGGGAAATCTTGGTTGGTTCATATAGCTACAAGATCTAAGAGAAAAATTAATGAGTTGGTTAAGGAATGTACAATGGACATGAATGAACTGAGCACAAAGACAAATTTGAATATCATATCTTTGGGTTCATATGATTTCCTCATTGGTATGGATTGGTTGGATAAGCATCATGATATCTTAGACCATTATAACAAAACATTCACTTGTTTGGATGAAGAAGAGAACTTGAGGACAATTCAAGGTATTCTAAGGGAAGTAAATATCAGAGAAATTTCAGCCTTGTAGTTGGAAAGAAGCTTCAGGAAAGGATACCAAATATTTGAAGTGCATATGGAAGAGACACCTAAGGATAAAGTGCCAAGCATTGAATATTATGAAATCCTTAAGGAGTTTTCATATGTATTTAAAGAGATACCAGGATTAACACCAAAAAGAGATATTGATTTCTCTATTAATTTGATTCCTGGAGCATCCCCAATATCCAAGACTCCTCATAGAATGAGTACATTAGAGTTGAAGGAATTGCAGATGCAACTTGAAGAGATTTTGAAGAAGGGGTATATATGCCCACGTGTGTTTCCTTAGGGTGCCCCCATATTATTTGTGAAAAGAAGGATGAAACCTTGAGATTATGCATTGACTTCAGGTATTTGAATAAGGTGACTATGAAGAACAAGTATCCTTTGCCAAGGATAGATGATATTTTTGATCAACCAAAAGATGCGAATATATTCTCCAAGATTTATATCAGGTTAGGCTACCATCAGGTGAGAATTAAAGAAGAATGTATCAACAAGACGAATTTTAGAACAACATATGGTCATTATGAGTTCACAATAGTTTCCATTTGGGTTGTCAAATGCACCAATTGTCTTCACGTGTTTGATGAATGGTATCTTCAAAAATTACTTGGATAAATTTTTTATTGTCTTCTTGGATGACATACGTATTTACTCTAAGTTCATAGAGGAGCATGAACATGACTTGAGGATGGTGCTACAAGTATCAAGAGAGCATTGAATATATGAAAAATTGAGAAAGTGCTCATTTTATCAGAGGAAAATACAATATTTGGGCCATATAATTTTAGACGAAGGGATAGTAGTAGATCCTGATAAGATAAAATCCATTGAGGAATGGCCAATACCAAGGAATATCTTAGAGGTGAGGTCATTCATGGGACTAAAAGGTTATTATAGAATATTTATTGAAGGTTTCTCAAAGATTTTTCACCCAATCACTTCCTTGAAAAAGAAGGGTGTGAGATTTGAATGGACCTCTGACTATGAAAGAACATTCTAGCACTTGAAGACTTGTTGACAAGTGCACCAATTTGGAGGATCACTGATCCCAATGAAGATTTCATTGTGTGCAATGATGCATGCTGTTAGGTAGCTAGAGAGGTAGTGGGAGGGCCCATAGGGCCCATAATGATAATAGTGGAGTCCATTCAATGTAAGGTGGACTAGGTCCACTATATTATTAAATAAGGTCCACTATGGTAGTTAGATATAATAAATGGGTAGTTAGATATAATAAATGTAAGAGAACTTCTTAGAAGGTTCTACTTCTATAAGATTCCTCCTTTAGAATGTTATCATGTGATGGTAGCACTATATAAAGGGGTTCAAACAATGTAATGGTACATGAAGAGAGTATTGTATTGTGAGCTATAACTCAATAGGAGGATGCCCCCTCGAAGAGGCAAGTGAACATGAGAGAATCCCTTCCATAATATGATCCATTGTATGGTGTTTCCCTACCTCAAGGGTTTGGTAATAATAAAGTGTGGTTTCTTCTATATTGTTCTGTGGATCTATTGTTGAGATTTATCTTTATATCTATTTAGGTACTTAACAATTGGTATCAAAGCACTTTCCTTGGCCGACATTGTGGACAAATATTTTTTTACTTTTGCAGATTTTTTTTTTCGGAGAAGAAAAAAGAGAGCCGCGTCATTCCAGAAAATTTCGGTACATTTTTGTGCAAAATTTGTAGAAACAGGTTGTATATCTGAGTTCCTCTCATAAAAACACCCAAGTTGAAAAACAAAATCGTTTGAAATGGAGTTTGGGAAGTCAAGATATTGAAGTTTTAAAATATGCAAAATTTCAGGGTTTTTTCCGCGGACGACGGCGTGATTTTTATTTATTTATGTATAAGATGGAGGTTTAATTTGCCCAAAAAAATTACATATCTAAGTTCCTCTCACAATTTCACCCAATTTCAAAAAAACAATCAGCCGAAACGGAGTCCGGGAAGTGAAATTATGATCATTTTAAATTCAACAGTTTTTCAGGGTTTTTCTGGAAAACGTCGTGATTTTCTGCAGTAATTTATTGTTCTATTTTTGGGGTTTTTTAATGACGACGACGGGACTGCAGAGTTCATAAATTTTCATAGGATTCTCATATGGATATTTCTTCTCAAACCCTCAAATAAATTATATAGATTACTGAAGCATTCAAAGCCCAATTGTTTGACACATTGAATGACAGATTGGATGACTTTATAGATGGCCTCACAGACAACCTCAATGATAGTTTTCATAGTATTCAAGATTCATTCGATAGCATGCAGAAGATATTTCTTATGGAGGACCTCATGGATGAATATAATCAAGAAATATATGCTTGGTATGATTTTGAGGCCGATTGCGATGATTGGTATATGGATAGTTGTCATTTCTGGGATGACAACCACTTCCATATTTTATTTGATAACTCTACTCCACCTTCTGTAGAGAACATCAATGTCCCACATCAGGAGATAATTATGATTACCAATGTCCAGCCTGCATATTCTACAATAGTATTGTTCCTTCCAGATTCAATGTTGACCCTTTCCCACTATGTGGTTGAATATTCTTATTTGGATCCACATGATTGGTGTCAGTATTGGGAGGATCATTTTCAGTTGGTTATTGGGTGACGATGTCTTTCGTGTGGAGTTCACATGAGCACTTGGAAATGGGACCCTGGTTTAGAATGGCGGTTGAACTACTTCAGCATGCTGGCTTTGATTTCTCAATGGGACCCTGGTTCTATAGTCTACTTCATCACTATCATTCACACTTATCCATGGGACCCTAGTTCTCTAGTCTACTTCAGCACTATGGTCCACACTTATCCATGGGACCCTGGTATATGGTTGTACATCAAGCATTGAGGACAACACTTTCATAAGGGGGATGAAATTTTAGGTAGCTAGAGAGGTAGTGGGGGGGCCCAGAGGGCCCATAATGATAATAGTGGAGGCCATTCAATGTAAGGTGGACAAGGTCCACTATATTATTAAATAAGGCCCACTATGGTAGTTATATATAATAAATGGGTAGTTAGATATAATAAATGTAAGAGGACTTCTTAGAAGGTTCTACTTCTAGAAGATTCCTCCTCTAGAATGTCCTTAAGTGATGATAGCACTATATAAAGGGGTTCAAGCAATGTAATGGGACATGAAGAGAGTATTGTATTGTGAGCTATAGCTCAATAGGAGGATGCCTCATCGAAGAGGCAAGTGAACATGAGAGGATCCCTTCCATAATAGGATCCATTGTATGATGTTTCTCTAGCTCAAGGGTTTGGTAATAATAAAGTGTGGTTTCTTCTATATTGTTTTGTGGATCTATTGTGTATTATTGGTTTATTGTTGAGATTTATCTTTAGATCTATTCTGGTACTTAACACATGCAAGGAAGGGCTTGGTGGAGACTTTAGTAAAAATGAGCATGTGATATGCTACAAGTCAAGGAAGTTAAAAGAGCACAAGAAACACTATGCCACTTATGATTTAGAATTGGCAGCCACAGTGCATGCCTTGAAGACGTGGAGGCACTATCTCATGGGAATAATATTTGATATGAGAACGTACCATAGTGGTATGAAATATTTGTTTGGAAAATCAACTTTGAATGCTAGACAAAGTAGATGGTTGGAATTCCTCAGTGAATATGACTTTGCAATTAAGCATATCAAAGGTAAGGAGAACAAGGTGGTTGATGCACTTAATAGGAGGGTGCATGAGATGCATGCTACAACCATTACCATGTATAACTATGATTTGAAAGAAAAAAATTTGGAAGCTACAAAATTAGATAAACATTATATGGAAACAAGATAAAAATTACAGCAAGGTAGTTTGCAAAAAAAAAATCTAGATTATGAGCTAAGGGAGGATGGAATCCTCATGTATAGGGGTAGAGTTTATGTGCTTAATTCTCAGGAGCTGAAAAATATGGTGTTAAGAGAAATGCATAATGTGCCTTATGCCAAGCACCCATGGTACCAAAAAATAATTGCAACTATCAAGAGATAATATTTTTGGCCTGGTATGAAGAAAGAGGTGGCTAATTATATAGCCAGATGTTTAGAATGTTAGAAGGTAAAGGATGAACATAGACATCCAACTGGTTTGCTACAACCATTTCCCATTCCTAAGTGGAAATGGGAAGTGGTGACAATTTATTTCATCACCAAGCCACCCAAAATAGTAAAGCAACATGATTCCATCATGGTGGCGGTGGATAAGCTCACTAAAGTTGCTATTTTATTCCAGTGAAGCTAACTCACAAGGAAACTAACATTGTAGATATTTATATGAGAGAAATTGATAGGATGCATGGTGTGCTTAAGGAAATTGTTTTTGACAGATATCCCAAATTCACATCAAACTTTTGGAAGGGATTATTTAAAGGATTTGGGACAAATTTGAACTTTAGCACAACATATCATCCATAGTCAAATGGAAAATAAAGAGGGTCAATCAGGCGATTGAGCATGTGTTGATGATGTATGTGATGGATAAATCATCAAAATGGGAAGATTACCTACACGTGGTTGAATTTTCTTATAATAATGGATATCAAGTATCTTTAAAGATGAGCCCATTTGAAGCATTATATGGTAGAAAGTGTAACATGCCAACCCAATAGACAGAGCAATGATTGGGCCATAATTACTCAGGGAAATGAATGAGAAGATGGTTAAAATTAAGCAGAATTTAAAGGTTTCTCAAGATAGGCAGAAAAGTTATGCAAATAAGGGTAGAAATCACATAGAGTTTAAAGTGGGTGACCATGTTTTCTTAAAAGTAAATGCCAAGAGAAGTTCCACGAAGTTGAGAAATTGTTCAAAGCTAGCAACGAGATATTGTGGACCCTTTGAGATCCTGGAGAGGATGGGTCCTATTGCATACATGCTTGTACTCCATGCATCCATGTGCATTCATAATGTATTCCATGTGTCTTTTCTTTAAAAGTATGTTCCTGATGCTAATCATGTAATTGATTGGAATGCGATTCAAGTGGAACAAGAAGGTGACTTCTGAGTTCATCTGATGTGCATATTGGATCGGAAGGTCAAGCTTCTCCAGAATCAATAAATATAGCTAGTAAAGGTGTAGTGGACCTATTATGGTCTTGAAGATGCAACCTGGGAGCATGAAGATGCCATGCAACAAGAGTACCCACATCCTTTTGAATATTTTTGAAGATTTTGGATAGTAAATGTGTATATAATGCATCGAGGACAATGCATAAATAAGGGGGAGGGGAATGTAATACCCCTAGGCCAAACCCTAATTGTAAATGTACATATAGGTTAGTGAGCCAGGATATTTGGGGCCATAGTGCCTTTGTATATATGTTTTGAGGCTAGAGTGCCTGTGTGGTTATTATGATGGAGAGCCATATGCTAGAAGGCCAACAATCCTATCATTGTAATATGTAAGCATACTCTATTTATTAATAAAAACACATCACTACTGCAGAGCAACAAAAAAAGAGAGTATGAGGGGATATAACTCCACATGAGGGAAAGGGGATACGAGTCTAGGAAGAGGGGATAAGCCAAAGGGGGGCTTAATCTAAGGGAATAATATAATATTATTCCTAAAGTCTAATTATATGATATTTTATCCTAAACCCTAAGGATAGGGAATGTATTACGAAGTGGGGACACGATAGTTCCCAACATGAAAAGTGTCAAGTTGGGAACATGCATACTTAAAAGTAAGAACTTAGTACATTTTTCGAATAATTTTATCATTATTCTCTCATTCACTTTGACCATTCATACCTTCATGCCATCATCATTTGTACCTGTACTTGGGAAACTTTGGAGTTGTTTGTAACCAGTGAACCTAGGTATTTTAAGTTGAAGAAGCAAGTTGTTATACCTATGTGCATTATGAAGAAGTGGGTTGTCAAGCCCATGAACATTCTCTTTGGGTGAGAGAACTGTTGGGAATGGTTTTACTATGTGTCAAGCTGCAACTATAGAGCTCTGAGACTTCATGTCTAGCCTATTGTTGAAGCCTCAGAAGGGAAGTGGGACATGAAAATGATTATTGAGTAGAGAAGGGGTACGCTTCCTAGGGTGGAATAGGCTGTGGGGAATGAGAGGCCATAGGTTGGAAAATTTTATTGGACTTGGAACCTTGGCATGAACATATTTATGTTGTTTGATAGACCTTAACCTGGCTTAGGATTCATTTTCCCTGGTGGAGTTTTAGCCCCAGCTCGGGGGTGACCTACTGTTGAGATTTTATGAGCAACCAAGTATATGCCTAGAAGGAAAGTCTGGGGTTTTCATGCAGCTGATGATTTACATAATAGATAAGTGTCTTCTATGTGTTTGTTATAATTATTGTGTGAATATTTATGTGTTTTTGTTATAGGTTTTTCTTGTATAATTATGCATGTATATATTTGTTGTTAGTCTCCATAATTTTGATCATATGCAGGGCATACTGTTAATTCAATGGTATCAGATTTAATTATATCGAATTTACTATTAATGGGGACATTAAATGGGTATTAGAGAGGATAAATGTGTGTGGCATGGCCTTGCTTGGGTTTGGAGATGCTACACTCTTAGTGGTGTAGGTGGCGATATACACCAACCTTAGATATTGATTCTTCTTTCTTTGACTCTTCAACATGTATTTCCTTATGTAATACCCCAAGGCCGAGCCCTTGCTGAGTTGTGATGATATTTAATGAAGTTTATAGGCTAGTGAGCCAAGTATTTATAAGCTAGGAGGCTTATGTGTTTATTAGGCTAGAGAGCCTAGATGTTGAAGGCTAGAGAGCCTAATTTTGTATATATAAATACTCACATCATTAATATAATTACATCATTGCGTGTAGACCAACCACAAAGAAAGAATTATGTGGGACTAATCTTGACTGGGAAGGGAAAGAGAATGGACCGAGAGGCTAGGAAAAAGGGGCTAAGCTTGAGGGCTTAACCCAAGGGAATATTATAATGTATTTTCCTAAAATAATAAGGCTTGGGAAATAAAACCTGTTATTCTAAGTTCCTTTGAGGAAAGGAACGAACTCCAAGTGGAGAGGAATGAGCTCCCAAGAGAGCCAAGTGTCAACCTGGGTGCATGCAGATTTATGTGGGAAAATCCATCGTTGTGGGGGGTTCGCTCACCATTATTGCCATGTTCCCCATTCACTCACTCACTGAGCAGGCACGCAGTCAACCATTTTCTACCATTGTTGAACACTCTTCCATCGTGGACCTTTGTAACTTGTGTGCACTGGTATTTTTGCTGAGCCCATAACCTGCCTTACCCAATTTTTCTATTGTGGTTACTCGTTTTACTTAGGAGCTGGACAAAAGAAGTAGGTTGTCAAGCATGTGGTTTTGAAGAGGCGGGTTGTCATGCCCATGGATTGAAGAAGCAGATTGTCAGGCCTGTGATCAACTCTCTCCAGGTGAGAGAGATTGTTAGGGAAGTGATTTCTCTTGGAGGGAGTCCAGCAGCAGCTACAGAGCTCTGCGAATTCTTGATCTGGACTGTTGCTAAAGCCCTGGAAGGGAAGTGGAGTAGTCGATGGACTGTGGAACATTGAAGGTGTGTATTCCCAGGGTGGGACATGCATGTGGGGAATGAGATTATGTGAGTAGTGGGCATAAGTAGGCTCCTTGGAGGGAATCCTTCATGTTTCATTGTGCATCTTTCCGTAGTCTCAACCTAGCCTAGGATTTCCTTTACCCTGGGTGGAGTTTTGTCCCAGCTCGGGGGTGACCCATTGCTGATAGCTTGGAGCAATGTGGTCTAAGGCTGGTAGGTTTGTGGAAAGTCTGCACGTAGTCGATGGCTTTCATAAAAAGATAAGTACCAATTATATGTTAATTTTACATGCTGTGTTAAGTAATGTCTGAAGTTTATTAGAATTGCCTGTGTTTATTGTATGTATGTGTTTATTTTCACTTCCGCATGAATCTGTGTATGAGAAGAATGTTTATATTTGTTAAATTTTAATTATATATATATATATATATATATATATATATATATATATATATATATATCATATTTTGAACAAAGTAGAGATTTTTGGTAGCATGCCCTGGCCATGGGACGACTGGGTACATTACAATATGGTATCAGAGCCCAATTTTCGACACTGACCCTGAATTGGGCCATATAGGTGATTTTTGAAGCAAAAGTTTTAGAGAATTAAAATTACAAAGTGCCAAGAGGGCGTTGAGGGAACACCTTGGTTGTGTTCAGAAGCTCAGGAGGTATAACAGTTTGATAAACCAGGAAAACCATGGTATCAGGCCATCAAGTTTAAATTTGGGTCATTGGATATATTTGGATGAAGACAGATCCCTCACAACTGTCAGATCTGGAGAAGGTGCATGACATTTAACCAGTGATTCCTTTGTGCTTCATTACTTCGGGAAGTTTTGAAGGTTTTTTTGAGAAAGGAGTGAAAACACGAAGCTTCGAAGTCCCGGAATGATTCTGAACTATAGATCATTCGAGAGGAGGATAACTGTTGGATTTCCCAAGTGGTTCAATGTTTGGGGAAATCCGTTGGAGATTATGTGGTGAAGAAATCCTTGAAGTCCTGGTTCGTCAAAGTGACGTGACATGATGACGTCGCCCGGGGGTGACGTGGACCTGTTCAACAGTTCGATAGTTCGACTATTTTGAGAAAGTGCCGATGATAAGAAATCCCCGAAGTCCTGAAGTGTCAGATATGATGTGGCATGATGACATCACCTAGGGTGACGTGGACCTACCTTAAGTCTGCCACATGTCACTTATTTTTTTTACTTTTGATAGGCCCTTAGTACTAATTGGGACTTGACACATGTCACTCGACGGTGGGGCCACGTGTCACCACCTTGATTGATGATAGTTATACTATGTGGGACCCAGAAGGTTAAGAAGTTCGGGCATTCGATGTTCGGGGGAAGCTGTCGGAAGAACATTGGAATCTCTAGAGTCCCGAACTCCCAAAGTTTTGAAGTCACGAAGCACTAAAGTGAAGTGGCTTGATGACGTCACCTGGGGCGATGTGGGTACATAAGATGTGTGCCATGTGTTAGTATGTTTTGTGCTTTTAAAGACTATTTTTTCCAGTTAGAACTTGACACGTGTCACCCCTTAGTTTGGGCCACGTGTCCACTTCTAGTGTTCTGCCACATGGCACCATATACCATGGTCTAGAGACTTGGTACTCCAGAGGAATTGTGTTGCTGGTTAATTGAATCAAGAACTCATGGAGGTCAGAGGTAATATCAATTGTTGATCGAGAGATGACACGTGGAGGAAGGAGAGGATATCTGGTAATTCGACACTCCTGGAGATCTGTGAAGAAGTTCTTTGGAAATCCTTGAAGCCTAGAGTTCCGTAGTAAATATTAGCCATTGGATGCTGGGAAGCAGTGGATCATTGATCCAACATCCTTCGTGAGTTCACCAATTTGGCGCTCTGAGGGATTTGAAAGTTTGGAGTTGCGAAAACCTCCGAAGCCCGAAGTGTCGAAGCTATGAAGCGCCAAAGCACGGGGTATGGCGTGGCATGATGACATCACCAAAGGTGACATGGACCTCCTCTAGACATGCCACATGTTGGTCAGAATTGTACTTTTGTCAACCTTGCTGGACCAATTAGCAGTCTGACACATGGGGGCTATGTGTCATCATCTTATATGATTACAACATTATTACGTGGGCCCTAGAAAGTTAAAAGGTTTGGGAGTTTGGCATTCAGAAGAAATGAGAGAAGAAGGTGTGAAATTCTCCAAAGCCAGAAGCTCTGAAGCATCGAAGTTTTGGATAAGCATCTATCAGCCTAGCGCTTGGTCACATGAATTTGGGGGCCAAAGAAAAAGGGGCTAGCACCCAAAATTTTGTTTTAAGAACACAGGAGGGCTTAGAGAAGGAGCCCACGGGTTTTTTTTTTTTAATTTGTACAGATCTACACCTAACGAAGTAAGGAAGGCCTGTAAACCCGAAGAAGGGATCCAACACAGATCCAAGAGCCAATTCGACTTTGAATTGGAAGAATCCATGTACAGGGATTGCATCACTGAAAAGACAAATTGTTCAAGTATCCATAACTTCCTGCTCAAAACTTAGAATTGAGCATGGAAACACTTGGAAAGGTATTGAAAAGTAGAAGATAATTGTTCACCCATAAATTGTATCTGAACAGTCAATCTATTAGGAAATCAACAGAAAAGAAGTCCGATATATATTATTGAATCCGAATGGTTCACGTTTCCATGAAATTAGTGAGAACAATTAGCCTGACAAAGTATTATTGGCTATACATTTTTTGCAGAATTAACAACTATCATATCAGAATAAACACAGAGTGTAGAGTGATGGATGATACATAGATAGTCTATAGCCAAGAAGATGAAATCATAGTGATGAATGTTCAATTGGGTATGGAAGGAACCAATTCCAATGGACATGGAGGAGGAAAGGAGGAAGACATTAATTTGGCCGAGATCCTTAGAAAATTGCAGACAGATGTCCAGAGCCACAAGGCTATTAATGAAAGGCTTATGAAGGCCAAGGAAAAATAGGAAGACTTCAAGATGAAGTTAATGAAAATCCTGGACAAAATTGAAAAGAAGTTGGATAGGGAGAGTGGCTCCAACCAATCAAGAAGCCATGGACCCCTGATGGAAAAGGAAGCTCAAGGAGTGATAACAGACATCACCATCACTCCCAAAGGCATTCCAACAGGAAATCACATAATAGCTCAAGTCCATCCCCTATCAGGAAGCATAGGAAGTATGGGGTGGATGAATTGAAAGGAGAAATGAACAAGATCAAACCTCATATTTTTTATGGAGAGCAGAAGAAAGATGAAGATGCCGAGACATGGTTGTTGGGCATGAGAAAACATTTCAAACTGCATAATTATTCTTCTCATGCAGAAGGAAGAATTACTATTTATCAGCTGAAAGGAAAGGCATCCATGTGGTGGGATCAACTTGTGCAAGTGCAACACATCAAAGAGAAGAATGTTGCTTGGAAGGAATTCAAGAAGCATTTTGAGAAGAAATACCCGACCAAGAGGTATTATGAGAAAAAGATGAAAGAGTTCTTTGGACTCAAACTGGGCAGTATGACTATTGATGAATATGAGAGGAGATTTTTAGAACTATTGAAGTATGTCTCCTTAATCAAGGATGAGACAATTAAGATCCAGAGATACATGAGTGGGCTGCCATCTTTCATTAGTGACAAGATCCAATATGACGATCCCAAAACTTTGGAGGAAAACATAAGGAGAGCCAAGTTCTTATATGATCAACATAAATGAAATCCTACTTTCTAGAAGGCTTGGGAGGACAAGAAGAATTTTAAGAGGGAATAGAGGCAGAAGGGGAACAAGCCACCATTTTTCAGAAACAATCCTCAAGGAAAACCATCTTTTAAAGAGCACATAATGGCTCAGGTAGGTGGGCAAAGGCCAAGACAGACACCCATTCAATGTTGGGGCTATAAAGGAGACCATAAGTATAGAGATTGTCCTCACAAAAGTGACAAAGTGAGAGTTTTCCACAATGTACAGCAAGCAAAAACAGTGGAGGACATGGGCCGAAGTGTACCTAGGATCTATGTAGCCTTGGAAAATAAGCAAGTTGAGTTTCAATCACACATGATTGAAGTAGAAGGTATGATCAATAACCATGCATTTACTATTTTAACAGATTCATGAGATAGTCATAGCTATATAGATCCTAAGGTAGTGGAAATATTTCATTTTCTAAGAAGCAAGCATGGGAAATCTTGGCTGGTACAACTACCTACAAGAGGCAAGAGAAAAATTGTTGAGTTGGTTAAATCATGTCCAATGGACATGAATGGGCTAAGTATGAAGGAACATTTGAACATCTTGCCATTGGGTTCATACAACTGTATAATTGGTATGGATTGGTTGGAACAACACCATGCCATCTTAGACTGTCATAGGAATGAGGAAGGGAACCCAAGAACATTCCAAGGAATTCCTAGGGCAGTTATTATCTGAGAGATCTCAATAATGCAGCTGGAGAAGTGATACAGGAAGGGATGCCAAATATTTGTAGCTCATATGGAGGAAGCACCTAAGGATAAGGTGCCAAATCTGAAGGATCACTCAGTCCTGAAATATTTTGAGGATGTGTTTAAGGATATACCAGGACTTCCTCGAAAGAGAGATATTGATTTCTCTATAAATTTGATGCCTGGAGCAGCTCCAGTATCAAAGACTCCCTACAGAATGAGTACACCAGAGTTGAAGGAGTTGCAAATGCAGCTTGAAGAGATTCTAAAGAAGGGGAATATATGCCCAAGTGTGTTACCTTGGGGTTCCCCAGTCTTATTTGTGAATAAAAAATATGGGACATTGAGATTGTGCATCGACTTCAGACAATTGAACATAGTGACTATTAAGAACAAGTATCCTTTGCCAATGATCGATGATCTCTTTGATCAATTAAAGGATGCAAGGATATTCTCAAAGATTGATCTCAAGTCAGGATATCATCAAGTAAGGATCATACATGAATACATCAACAAGAACACCTTTAGAACAAGGTATGGTCATTATGAGTTCACAGTGGTGCTGGTTATCAAATGCACCAACTGTTTTCATGTGCTTAATGAATGGTGTTTTCCGGGAATATTTAGACAAGTTTGTCATTTTCTTTTTGGATGACACCCTTGTATATTACAATTCAAAATAAGAACATGCACATCACTTGAGGATGGTGTTACAAGTGTTAAGAGAGCACCGATTGTATGCCAAATTGAGCAAGTGCTCATTTTATCAGAACTGAATTCACTATTTGGGGCAAATCATGTCTGAAGAAGGGATAGAAGTGGACCCCGAAAATATTGAATCTATTAAAGGGTGGACAAAAAATAAGAATGTGACATACGTCAGATCCTTCATGGGTATAGCTGGCTACTACAGAAGATTCATTGTAGGGTTTTTGAGAATTGCTCACCCAATCACTTCCATACAAAGGAAGGGGGTGAAGTTTCAATGGACAACAAAATGTGAAAAGATATTCCAGCAATTGAAGTAGTTGTTAACCAATGCTCCAATTATGAGGATTATTGATTCAAATGAAGATTTCATGGTTTTCACAGATGCATGCAAATAAGGACTTGGTGGAGTCCTCAGTCAGAATGGGTTTCTGATATGTTTTGAATTCAGAAAATTGAAAGAACATGAAAGGCTCTATGCCACTCATCATTTGGAGTTGGAATCCATAGTGCACGCCTTGAAGAAGTGGAGGTACTACCTCATGGGAAAGAGGTTTGAGTTGAGGACATACCACAATGGTACGAAATATTTGTTTGATCAACCAACTTTGAATGCTAGGTAGAGCAGATGGTTAGAATTCCTCTGTGAGTATAACTTTGATATCAAGCACATAAAAGGAAAATATAACAAAGTGGTTGATGGACTCAGCAGAAGAGTGCATGAACTAAATGCTACAACCATTATCATGTATCAAACTGATCTTAAAGGCATAATTTCTAAAGCTGCAACAGTAGATTTGTAGTACATGGAGTTGGTAACAAAATTACAGCAAGGTAAAGTGCAATAGAAAGTTGAAGATTATGAATTGGAATTATCTTGTACAAGAACATCATTTATGTACCCAATTCTCATGAATTGAGGAGTACAATTTTGAAAGAGATGCATAATGTACCTTATGCTGGACACCCAGGATATCATAAAATAGTGGCAACAATCAAGATCCAATATTATTGGCCATGCATGAAAAAGGATATTGTTGAGTACATTGATAAATGTTTGGAGTGTCAAAGGGTCAAGGTTGAGCATAGACACCCAACTGGGTTGTTGCAACCATTGTCCATTCTCGAGTGGAAGTGGTAAGTGGTGACAATGGATTTCATCACCAAATTTCCTATAACAAGCAAGCAACATGATGCTATCATGGTGGTGGTGGATAAGATTACCAAAGCTGCCCATTTCATTCTTATGAAGGTTACTCACAAGGAAACCAATGTTGTTGATATTTATATGAGGGAAGTAGCACGCTTGCATGGCATACCCAAGACAATTGTGTCTGACAGAGACCCAAAGTTTACTTCAAAGTTCTGCAAGGGATTATTCAAAGGGTTCAGAACAAATTTGAACTTCAACACAACTTATCATCCCGAGTCTGATGGGAAAACAGAAAGGGTGAACTAAGTGATAGAGGATATTCTAAATGGGAATATGTGATGGAAAAATCATCTAAATGGGAATATTATCTACACTTGGTAGAATTTTCCTACAACAATGGGTACCAAACATCACTGAAGATGAGCCCATTAGGCACTTTATGGCAGGAAGTGCAACACACCAATATGTTGGGACAACCCAGCTGATAGAGCAGTGGTTGGGCCAGATTTTCTTAGAGAAATGGAAGAGAAAATGCTGAAGATTAAACATAATTTAAAGGCTGCCCAAGATAGGAAAAAAAGCTATGTTGACAAGATCATAACTCACATGGAATTTAAAGTGGGTGATCATGTTTTATTGAAGGTGAAGTCCAACAGAAGTTCCCTGAAGTTGGGAAACTATTCCAAGTTGGTAGCCATACATTGTGGACCATTTGAAATCCTAGAGAGGATTGTACCAGTAGCTTATATGATTTCATTTCTTGCATCTATGTCTATACATAATGTATTCCATGTATCATTGATTAAGAAATATACACTTCATGCTAATCATGTTATTGATTGGAATGTGATTCAGGTGGAGCAAGAAAGCGCTTTTCAAGTGCATCTAGTATGCATTCTGGACCAAAAAATCAAACAGCTCTGGAATTGAGCCATAGGGCTTGTAAAGGTACAATGGACCTGGTACGGTCCTGAGGACGCAACTTGGGATCATGAAAATGTTATGCGAGTAGAATACCCAAATCTTTTTGAATATTTTTGAAAATCTTGTTGTAATATGTAAATATGATGCACTGAGGATAGTGCATAAATAAGGGGAGGGGATTGTAATACCCCAAGGCTGAGACCTTGCTGAATTGTAATGATATTTCATGAAGTTTATAGGTTTGTGAGCCAAGTATTTATAAGTTGGGAGGCTTATGTGTTTATTAGGCCAGAGAGCCTAGATGTTGAAGGCCAGGGAGCCTGATTTTGTATATATAAATACTCACATCATTAATATAATTACATCACTACGTGTAGACCAACCACGAATAAAGAGTTATGGGGGACTAAGCTCCACTGGGATGGGAAAGAGAATGGGTTGAGAGGCTAGGAAAAAGGACCTAAGCTTGAGGGCTTACCCCAAGGGAATATTATAATGTATTTTCCTAAACTACTAAGGCTTGGGAAATAAACCCTATTATCCTAAGTTCCTTTGGGGAAAGGAACGAGCTCCAAGTGGAGAGGAACGAGCTCCCAAGAGATCCAAGTTTCAACCTGGGGGAATGCATATTTATGTGGGAAAATCTATCATTGTGGGGGGTTCTCTCACCATTCTTGCCACGCTCCCCATTCACCCACACACTAAGAAAGAACGCAGTCAGCCATTTTCCGCCATTGTTGAACCCTCTGCTATAGTGAACCTCTGTAACTTGCATGCACTGGTATTTTTGCTGAGCCCATACCCTTCCTTACTCAATTTTTCTACTGTGGTTACTCATTTGAATTAGGAGTTGGACAAAAGAAGCATGTTGTCAGGCTTGCTGTTTTGAAGAGGTGGGTTGTGAGGCCTGTGGATTGAAGAAGCAGGTTGTCAGGCCTATGATCCACTCTCTCCAGGTTAGAGAGATTGTTGGGGAAGTGATTTCTCCTAGGGGGAGTCCAGCATCAACTACAAAGCTCTGAGAATTCCTGATCTGGCCTATTGCTGAAGACCTGGAAGGGAAGTGGAGCAGTCGATGGACTGTGGAACAATGAAGGTGTATATTCTCGGGGTGGGAGAGGCATGTGGGGAATGAGATTCTGTGAGCGATGGGCGTACGTAGGCTCCTTGGAGGGAATCCTTCTTGTTGCATTGTGCAACTTTCCATAGTCTCAACCTAGCCTAGGATTTCCTTTACCCTGGGTGGAGTTTAGTCCCATCTCGGGGGTGACCCACTGCTGATAGCTTGGAGCAGCATGGTCTAAGGCTGGGAGGTTTGTGGAAGGTATGCACATAGTCGGTGGCTTTCATAAAAATATAAGTACCAATCTATGTTAATTTTACATGTTGTGTTAAGTACATGTCTGAAGTTTATCAGAATTTCATGTGTTTCTTGCATGTATGTGTTTATTTTCACTTTCACATAAATCTGTGTATGAGCATAATGTTTATATTTGTTAAATTTGCATTATATATATATAGATTTTTGGTAGCATGCCCCGGCCTTGGGATGGCTGGGTACGTTACACCTTAGCTTCATCTTCCTATTTATGCTCTTCCTTTGGCTTTTTGTCAATTGCTTTTGTAGGATCTTCTTCTGACTCAACCCTGGACTCTTCATATGATGTATCATGTGACAATATTCAAATCTTTAAAAATTTGAATATTTTCAACTTCAACCCATGTGATTTGAATATTATTTGTGGGTACTTGCAACCTTTTAAACAAATTAGCATTGATGAGATTAGTCTTGCAACTAGGGTACTTAATAGAAATAATGACCTTATCTTTTTGAATACACCCATGAACCTGTAAAACATCTATCTAAAAACACTTTTCAAATTCTTGTTATGGTAAAGTAAATTCAACCATGTGTCTGCATCGCCTCTTAAATTCCATTCTATCAAAATTTTCCAATTATTTCCCCATATCGACTTCTTATATTTTATGTATTCTTCAATACTATGACCATCATCTTTTCCTATAAAACACATATTGCTTGAAAATCCAAAAATAGAACTAGGGTTTCAAAGAGAATCACTTACTTTGAAATGGAGCTCCTTTATGTAGTTGGGGCTTGAGGCCGATAAGGTAAAATTATCATAACTTTTGTTATACTTATTGGATTGGCTAATATGACCTCGATTATGAAATGCCATATTTTTTTTTTGATCTAATGGCAATGGTTTGACTAAAATCTGTGCAATCAATCAAAACATATCCAATTTGTGAAATTTGCGACCGTCACTGGAAAAACACCTAAAAAAATGTAGATTTTGAATTGATGATATCTCCACTTCTCAGACTTTGTTGGATGATTTGTTTTTTGAAAATGGGTATTTTTTTAGAGAAATTTAGTTCTTGGGTTGGATTTTCCAAATTTTGCATAAAAAGTTTCATAAATCGACCTAAATGTTTTTGTCCTATTTTTTTTTTGTCAAAAATATGCAAAAAGAGAAAAAACAATTCCACTTTGTGCCCACAAATTCTCCCACTTCATGCCCAAGAAAGAGCTCTGATATCACTTGTAGTAAAACTTAAAATATTTAAGAGAGAATCAACCATAAAAATTCCAAGATAAACCCTTAAACACTAAAGATACCAAACATTCACCATGAACAACACCGAGAATATAGAGAGAAGAACCCTTAAGGTAGGGTAACACCATCAAATACTCCTTATGGAAAGAATCACTCCACAAACCATTATTGTTACATAACAATACAATCCAACACATATCCAATACAATGATACTCATGTGTATTTATATTTTCTCATGAGTATTATTAGGGGTCTTATGCCAACTACCCTTTATTATGATATTTTTTCCTTTAAATTACATAGTGGGCCTATTCTATTATTATGGCCACATTACACTCATTATATACAATGAACCATCATCACAATCATAATTTCGTCATTGAAAATTGTGTCTTCATGAATGTCCTTCACTTGCAGAGCATACTTTGTTACACTGGAAATGTAGTGTACATCATTCATACTCATCTACAAGTTTTTTTGAGACTCTGTTGAGATTGTCTTGAAGGATTCTCCATCTCTTTCCAAATAAATCTTCTTTGTACCTACAAATAAATAATAAAACAAGTTATAGGTCTTGGGAAACCCTTTCAACATGACACCTTCTTCAATATCTTTTATTTTTGTCCTTTCTTCTGTAATGTCGTCCTTAGGTATGTTTTCAAGAAATGCTCCACACCTTGCAAAATGTTGTTTTCCCTCTTGCATTATACTTATGAATATTTTCTCCAAAGCAAATTGAAATTCATCTATATAATCATATGATACAATTATCCCACCTCAACTACTTCTCCTTAAAATATACTCACCTCCATTATTCCAACCATTAGATAAGTTTCTTCACACACACTTACTTCCTTCCTCATGCTTTTCTTATCATCTTAATATTTTGTTTGCAATGCACAAACCAATTCAAGTTCATAAATTTTCTCTTGCTTTATTTTTACCAATACTTTTTTCTTATGCTATATTTCTTCTAGGGAACATATAAAACTCATCTAGATTATGCACACTGTCAAAATATGCATGATCTATTGAAACTCACAACAATACTGAGAGGGGGGGGTGGGGGGGTGAATCAATATTGTATTAAATTTCTGTATTTTTCTTTTCTTCTAACCAATTAAGTTATCAGTAGTGAAAACTTAATGACAAGAACAAGGAGAAATCAAAACAACATACACACTTAATGAAAAACATAAATTAAACCAACACAAATGAAAAGTAGAAATGAAATACATCACAGTGAACACAGTACACCAGAATTTTACGTGGAAATCCAATGCGGGAGAAAACCACAAATCTTATTTCTTTATGTTATTCTGCAAGCACCAACTTACACTTCAACTCAAAAAGCACCCACCTGTCGTATATACTGAGGACACCAATCCTCTTCATGCACCAACCTGTTACAAAATGATGAGGACTCCAATCCTCTCAGGAATCAACCTGATACAAATGATGAGGACTCCAATCCTCTCAGACACCAACCTGAAAAAAATGATGAGGAATCCAATCCTTAGTGAGCTACAACTCACCCTAGCACCACCCTTCCACCCTAATTTTAGAAAAATAAACCTTTCAGTGAAGACTTGCGAATTTCTATTTTTGTTCCTGTGAACAGTTGCAGTCTAATTCTTCCCTTCACTTCTACATGCTACACAATTAGAGAGTATCCATACTTATAACATATTTCTCGGGTCCACCTTCCTATATGTGTATGTGTGCCAGTTACAATGTGGACAAACTTTGATCATATCAAAGTCCTGTTAGTTATAATTTGTCTAAATAAAGTGTGGCAGTTATATTATGGACAACCTTTGACCAAATCAAGATCCTATCAATAACAATGTAACCTTATGAAGGTTACATTATTGAAAAAATTATGTTATTGAACATTCTTTGACTAAATCAAATGGACAAAATCAAACGAATAATTTTTCTTCATAGTCCATTTCGTCACACTCCATTCCATGTAGATCATATCACGCAATTCATACTGTGCAGTTCAATACTACTCAGTTCCATACTTCTCAGTTTCATACTTCTCAGTTCCATACTGCTAACTGTTGCACCGTCGCAAAGTCACATTGTCACACTATCACACCGTCACACTTTTCACACTGTCGCACTATCACACCGTTTATTTTTCCACTGTCACGTTGTAACACTGTCCATTGTCACACTGTCACAATATCCACTGTCACACTGTCACACTATCTACTTTCACACTATCCCACTGTCACACTGTCCACTATCACACTGTCGCACAATCCATTGTCACACACTGTCACACTGTCACATTGTCACACTGTCACACTATCCACTATCACACTGTCGCACTGCCGTACTATCCACTGTCACATTGTCGCACTGTCACACTATTGCACTGTCCACTATCACACTATCACATTGCCGCACTATCCACTGTCACACACTGTCGCACTGTCACATTGTCGCACTATCACATTGTCACATTGTCGCACTATCCACTATCACACTATTGCACTATCCATTGTCACACTTTCAAACTGTTGTTGACATCAATGAAAACATATGCTCAACAAACTCGCCCTTTGTCATTGATGGAAACTCTATTGTTGAGTTGCTCCCCCTGTTAGTGTGTTCTTTTGGAGTTTACTCACCCTTGTTGTATTCTCCTCTTTGTCGGAGCTCTATTTTTCTCCCCCTTTGACATCAATGGAAAAGGGAACTTCCCTAATGACTACACACATCCTGAAAGTGTCTCCCCCTGAGGCTGGGTAGCCTCAAACCTGTAGTGAAGGTTTATACGTTGAAATGCATAGTGGGAAGGACTCCCAACTTCTCTGTGAAGTACTCAAAATGATCCCTAGGTAATGGCTTGGTAAATATATCTACAATCTTCTCTTTGGAAGGAACATATTCTAATTTAACCATCTGATCTTGAACATGTTCTCTGTGAAAGTGATACTTGATGGGGATATGCTTAGTTTTAGAGTGTTGAACAAGATTTTTGGAGAGATTGATAGAACTTGTGTTGTCGCACATGATAGAAACAGGTTGATCATACCTTGAATATCCTTAAATTGGTCTTTATCCATAACACTTGTGTATAGAAGGGTGCTACAACTATATACTCTACTTCAGCTGTAGAGAGGGAAATATAAGTTTGTTTCTTGCTAAGCCAAGATACTAAACCACCGCCAAGGAAAAATGCACCTCCACTGGTGCTTTTTCTATCATCAATACTTCTTTCCCAATCTGCATCTGTATAAGCTCTCAGAACAAGGTATGTGGTTTTTGGATACCATAGTCCATAATCACTAGTGCCTTGAAAATACCTAAATATTCTTTTGACTGCAAGAACATGAGTTTCCTTGGGATTTGACTGAAACCTTCCTACCAAACCAACAACTAGCATGATGTCAAGTCTTGAAGCTATGAGATAAAGTATATTTCCTACCATGGATCTGTACATGGTTTGATATACCTCTGAAGCATCATCATCCTTGTCGAGTTTGAAACTGGTAGTCTTAGGAGTTCTTACTGGTGCACAATTTTCCATTCCAAACTTCTTCAAATTTTCCTTGAGATATTTACTTTGGGAAATGAAAATTCCTTTTTCGAATTAATGAATTTGTAAGACAAGAAAGAAAGAGAGTTCTCCTAACATGGACATATCAAAGTCTTGTTGCATTATATCTGCAAACTTATTACTTATCAACTCAATATTACTACGAAAAATAATATCATCTACATATACCACAATAATTAACAGATCATTACCTTCAGCCTTGATGTATAAATTACTATCAACAACGCCCTTTTTGAAACCTTGTTGGTGAAAATACCTGTCTAATCTGTAATACCAAGATCTTCAAGCATGTTTTAACCCATACAGATCTTTCTTTAATCGACAAACATAATCCTTTTTGTCATTTAGAAAAAATCCTTCTGGTTTCTCCACATAAACTTCTTCCTCAAGGTCACCATTTAAAAATGTTGATTTGATGTCTATCTAATAAAATTTGAAATTTCTATAGCAGGCAAAAGCCAAAAACATCCCAATGGCTTTAATTCTTGCAACAGGGGCAAAATTTTCTTCAAATTCCACTCCTTCAACTTGAGCATACCCTTTGTGTACCAATATGGCCTTGTTTCTAACTATCTGTCCATCTTCACTCAACTTGTTTATGTATCCCCATTTAGTTCCAATTACATTCTTGTCTTTTGGTCTTGGAACAAGAGCCCATGTCTATTTTTTCTCTATTTGGTCTAGTTCTTCATTCATGGATTTTATCCAATGGTCATCCCGACTCGCTTAAAAAAAAAAATTGGGGTTCAATCATGGACAATAGTGCAAAGTTTGCAGAAGTAGATATATCAGTAAGTTTTTTTCTAGTTTGTACACCTGTCTCCTTATTTCCAAGAATTTGACTTTCTGGATGATGTTTTTGAGCATACATTGAAGGAGTCTTTGGTTGTGATGTTTCCATTCTTTCCCATTCTTCTGAATCCTCTGCTTCCTGATTCCCATTTATGTTGTCATTTTGTGATTCATTGTTCACTGGTTCTTCATCTTATTCAACATGATACCAGAGTCTCACTGATTGAAATGGTCCTTCATTTACCTTTACATCTATTCTCTAAACTATCTTGTGGAGCCTTTTATTGTAGCATTTGTATCCTTTACTTATAGAGGATTATCCCAATATGATACCTTAATCTTCTTTGGAATCAAAATTTCCTAAGTTATCTTCATTTCTTTTAATGTAGCATTTACTTCCAAATATTTTGATGTGTTTTGTTGATGTTGGTCTGCCATGCCACAACTCATAGGGTGTTTATCACTCTTTACTCTTATGTGTGCTTTGTTGAGGATGTTGACAATAGTTTGAACAACTTCTCCCCAAAAGGTTTTGGGTACTTTTGATTCATCAAGCATGACTCTGGCCATTTATTGAACTGTTTTGTTCATCCTTTCCACTTTTCCATTTTGTTGAGGGGTTCTGGAAATAGAAGATTGTCTCTTGATCCCATGTTTTTCACAAAAAAACTATTTAATTCATCACATGTGAATTCTATTTTTAAGCTCATTTCATTTTCTACCCGTGCCTTGAAGATTTTAAATTTTTCAAAAGCCTCAAATTTATGCCTCAACAATCCCACCCAAGCCATCCCGATATAGTCGTCAATTAACAAAATGAAATATCTTTCACCTCTAAGGGATTGTGTACTAGTAGGGCCACATAGATCCGTGTGAATCATCTCAAGAGGTGGAGTGGTGGAGTTTTCTCTTGCCTTGAATTGAAATCTTGAATATTTTCCAAACTGACATGACTTGTAGATAGTATTCTTAGGTTTGGATATTTTAGGCATATCTCTTACACCATTTGTAGTGTCCCCAAGGTCGAGCCCCGTTACAGATCATGATATATGCAATGAATTGTAAATGTGTTCTATAGGCTGGTGAGCCAAGTTTTGTATAAGCTAGAAGGCTTATGTGGTTTTTAGGCTAGGAAGCCTAAGTGTTTGAAGGCCAGGAGCCTGTTGTTGTACTTGTATGTATGCAGAATATTTAATAAAATATAAACACCGCCAGGTGCAGACCGACCACGATGAATGAGTGAAGGGGGACTGAGCGTCCACAGAG
>ML790860.1:104148-170780 GCA_009831015.1 Picea engelmannii | reverse complement strand
TTGTTGGCCTGTGAGCGACTCCTCCAGGTGAGAGAGTGCGCAGAGGAAGGAGAGAGCTCCTGGAAGGAACCCTGTAGCTGCTACAGAACCCGGAGACTTCTGGTCCGGTCTGTTCCTGTAACCCAAGGTAAGGGAGACTGGCAGCCGAAGGACTGTCCAGGTGACAGAGAAGGTGCACTCTCCTGGGGTGGAACAGGCATGTGGGGAATGAGGGTCTATGGGTAGTGAGCGTGGGATATTCCTGGGAGAGAATTCCTTCCTGATGGTTGTGTGTGGTTGAATTCCCTGTAACCTCAGCCTGTGTCTGGATTCCTTGCCCTGGGGTGGAGCTCAGTCCCATCTCGGGGGTGACCCACTGTTGAGTTGAGGAGCAGTGCGGTCTATGGCTGGGAGGTTCGTGGAAGGCCTGCATTTGGTTGGTGGATTCCACCATTGATAAAGATAAGTATCTGAATTATGCTTTGATCATGTTTTGCATGACTGAGTTGTTTATGTATCATGTTTTCTGCTATGTATATGAATTAATATGATAAGGCTAAATGCTTGTTGAATATAGCAGTAATTCATATTTTTTACTCTGAGTTAAATGTATTATTTTGCTTGAATGCACGTGGTTATATAATTTTAGTATGAGTTATGTAAAATTTCATGTATAGAATGGTAACTGAGAGGTTTGAAAACCTCGGTAGTGAAAAGGGTACACTACACCATCTTTTCTTCTGAGCTTAACAAGATGATCAAAACTAAGATGACCTAGTCGTTTGTGCCAAATACAACTTTCATCAGTTTTACCAATGCAACATTTTTCTTTACCTTCTTCTAAAATATACACATTCCTTCTAACTTCCTTTACAACAATCTTCCCTATATTTGCATCCATTACCTTACAACCTCTTGAATGAAAAAGAACATTATTTCGTTGATAACACATTTGACTTACACTCAATAAGTTGTGTTTTATACCATCAACATAGAACACATTCTGTCCTTTGGTATTTCCCTTTTTATCTTCTACTAAAACAATTGTTCCTTTTCCTCTATTTCTAGCTGGAGCATTGTTTCCAAAAGTGACATTACCACCTTTTTCTTTAGTTAAGAATTCAAACTTACTTTTATCTCCTATCATGTGCTTGGAGTAGCCACTGTCAGTGTACCATTAATTTTCTTGATTGTTGGCATATAGAGCTAGTCCACAATTTTATTCATTTTTATTTTTCTTCCTCCAAACCTTGGTAAAGTCTTCGTTTCTGTCTTTCTTAAAGATATGCAACAACTTGCTTCTACATTTACTTGCTTTGTGTCCAAAATTATTGCATATGCGACACTCGGTGTCATTCAGTAAAGGAGAGAAAGAATTTTAAACCATAGCCTTTTGAGATTTTTTTAATCTTGTTCTTATATTTCTGTTGTATCTAAAAAGTATACAACTTACAACCTTATGTCCAAAATTTCCACAAGAGAAACAATATCCATAAAAGAAATTTGGATGCCTTGGAATAAAAAACTTACTTGTGGGAATCGATATTTGTCTTCCAACTTGGTAATATTCAGAATCTTATTTCTTCCTTGCTTCATAATAGGGATGATTCAGTTTAGAGTGCCTCTTCTTTTCATATCTTTTATTGTTCGACTAATTGTTGTTTCCCTTGAGAACATTTGCATAACTTGTAGCCTTTCCACTGGTTGACTTGTTGGTGCTTGATTCACTTTTTAAAATTTTTAAACTTTCTTTATATCCCAGCCTTGTCTTGTCATCTGGTGACATTTGATTGCTCAAGATGTTATCTAGAGTTTTAGATCCATTTATGAATTTATTTGAGTCTTGGATTTCTCTAAATATTTTCTCAAGACAACTATTTCAGCTTCTAGTTTGTCGCAGATATTCTCCTTTTCTTTTATTTGATTTATCAATTCTTCTTCTTTTCTTTTGGATTCTTCCATTTGGATTTTTAAGATGTCTATTTCTTCATTAGCCTCATTATCTTTTTATTTTTAGACCCACAACTGTTCTTTTTCTCAAGTTGGGAAATTTCCTCCAGAGAACTAATGAGTTCTACTTCCATGTATACTACACCTTCACACTCTTCTATCTCTCTTTGACCATATTTTTGTTTCTCCAAAGCCATCAGAAGTGTTTCATCCTGAATTATATCAGGTTCATATTCTTCTTCTTTAGATATTCTACTATCCTCCTTTGAATAAAAACTATTCCTTTTAAAATACTTTTTGAAATCACTAGGTTTATCCTTTCCTTTTCTTTCCTTTTCATTGATGCTATTTGTTTTGAATGGACACTTAGAAGCAAAATGACGAACTTTACCACAATGAAAACATTTAAATGCTAACATACCTTTATATTTCCTGGAGCCTCTCTTTTGTTTTCTTACAAAGTTAGCTTCTTCTTCATCTGAGAAGTGTTCTGATGAATCATGGTCTTGAGATGTTGATGATTTGACTGATGCTTTGAAAACTGAATTCTTTATATCTAGCTGATCCTTTTTAGTCCTCAACTCACAGGCAGTTAATATTCCATGTAGTTTATCCATAGTCAATTTATCTAGTTCATGCATTTCTTCTATAGAAGAGACTTTTGAATCAAATCTCGATGGAAGAGATCTTAGAACTTTCTGAACTATCACAACTTCTTCAATCTTTTCACTCAACGCTTTCATAGTGTTTACAATTTTATGTACTCTGAGAAATAAACTTGCAACATTCTCATCTTCACTCATCCTTAGACTTTCAAATTTCATTATGAGGGCTTGAAGTTTGGCCAATTTTACTTTCTCGTCACCTTCATAATTGTTTACCATTTTATCCCATATTTCCTTTGCGGATTCCAGCTGCATCACTTTAAAAAACTTTGTTTATGTAAGTCCACCTTGGATGGCATTCATAGCTCTAGAATTGTTGTAATAATTTTTCTTACCAGCTTCATTAGTTGGAAGAGTTGTTGGGATTTTATAGCCATATACCATGATATGCCATATTTCCATACCAAGAGACATCAAGTAGGTCTTCATTCTGATTTTCCAAAAGGAAAACTTTGTTCCATTGAACAGAGGAGGTCTGGTTGAAGAAATAAAAACATCTTGACTTGCCATATTCTCTGTGTGATTTTCCTTTCAGATGTTAGACTGTTATTGAAGGAACCTCACTCTGATACCAATTGTTGAAACTCACAAAAATACTCGAAGGGGGGTGAATCAATATTGTATTAAATTTTTGTATTTTTCTTTTCTTCCGACCAATTAAGTTATCAGTAGTGCACACTTAATGAAAAGAACAAGTAGAAATCAAAACAACACATGCACTTAATGAAAAACATAAATCAAACCAGCACAAATGACAAGCATAAATGAAATACGACACAGTGAACATAGTACACCCGAATTTTACGTGGAAACCTAATGCGAGAGAAAAAGACAAATATTCTTTCTTTATGTTATTCTGCAAGCAACAACTTTCACTTCAACTCAACAAGCACCCACTTGCCATAGATAATGAGGACACCAATCCTCTCAGGCACCAACATGTTACAAAATGATGAGGGCTCCAATCCTCTCAGTCACCAACCTGATTTTCTAAAAGGAACATAACAAGTATCATATTTTCAAGGATGGGATTGAATTAATTGTGAGAGCTCATCAAATGAAGACTAATTTGACACTTGTCACTACAGGGAACATGAAAATGCTAGTTAATGCTAGTATAGGATCTAGATTTACAACCTACGGTTGAAAGTAAAACAAGTCCTTTGGTTGATGGTGTTCCTGTTAAGAAGGGAAAATATGTTGATGGTTCATTCTTTTTCACATATGTTTATTCAGTTTTGTTGTTCAGTTTATTACTAATCAATGGAGTATGGTTAGCTACTACAATAATGAATGGCGGAGTTTGAGAATTTAAGGGAATGGTTAACTTGGTCATAAATGTTTTTTCAGTATTCATTATTATTGTGACGAGTCAAGTGCTCATTATCCAAGCAGGAAGGATGGATGATATTGGACAAGTGAGGCGAAAGTATCCTCACTTCATTTCTTAATGATCCATACTTTTGGAGGTCCAAAATTTCTTCGGTGGGGAGGTGTGATCCAGGATGATATGGAACGCTAAAAAATTGATCATCTAAAATGCTTTTGAAAATGACTCCATTGCATATATATCAGCGATAGTTGTCGAACGACACACAAAATTTCCTCAAACGAAGTTCGTATGGAAAAGTTATGGCCTTTAGAAGTTTGGAAAAAACAGAGAAAAAGTAAAATAGGGGGTGCCATGTGGAAGGCCCACATGCTACCATGCGTCTTTTCCATATAGGTCGTACAACTAAAAAGATGACATCATGTTGGCATCAACAAGATGACATGGTAGTACGACAGAGTGTCACATGTCACCCGAAAATGACATTTTTTGGGGTCTAGTCGAACAAATTAAAAAGTGTCATTTGTCATTCATACAGTGACGTGGCAGGTGACAGGTGGTAGGTACAGTCAACATCCATACGTTGACATGAAAATGACTGGGCAATGATGTGGCAGAGTGCTGATGTAAGCAGGTGAGTGTACTACAAGTGGACCAATCAAAGAGTGCCATGTGGCACTCTCCGATTGGCCAATAATGGCTAAGGGAGAATAAAATTAGTTAGGTTGGATGAGAATCGAACCCATGACCTATGGTGGAATATTCCTAGAATATTCCAATGACTTAGGAAAGATTTTGCCTACCATTGTGCCACATGCATTGGTATGTTAAAACAACCGATTGAATTAATATATTAGTTATATAGTTGTAAAAAATAAACCAACAGATATGATATTTGGCGGTTTGAACCTAGAACCTCTGGGATATATTCCAAAACCTTAACCACTATACCAACCATTTATGTTATGCAAATTTATGACAATTAATTAATTTTGTTTCGAAATTAATTCGGTTGTAAGAGTGCCAACAGAATTAGATCTGAATTTTTTCCTATATAAACTCAGTGCTCGACCTTCATACAACATGGAAATGTGTTCCAATAGTGATTCTACATAAAATTTCATGCCAAGTTCAGATTTTTCTCATTTTGAGTGCAAGAGGTGTTCATGTGTTAAATTTGTCTCGTTTTACGTGTCATTGAGTTTTTTGAGGAATGTATATAGTGTTTATACTCATTTTTATCAGAATTTTGAGAGGAATCTGATGGTGATGTCAGTTTTGTGAAAATGTTATTTGTATGAAATTATTATCCATATTTCCATGTATGAGACCCATAGTCTCATTATGCGTGTAAAAGGGATTTTTGGGTACCTGTTCATAACATAGTCAAATTTATACTTATTTTTCTCAAAATTTCGAGAGGAATTCAGTGGTGACCTCTAGTTTTGAGATTGATCAACAAAATTCAAGGGTGTCTTCAAAAACTTGGTATTTCATTTTATTTCCGCAAGTTATTCATTAGTGTTATTGAAGTTTATGGATAAGTAAGACATTCACATGTTATTTGCAAAGAGTCAAAGATAATCTTCATTTCTGAATCTCATTGGATGTTTATATATACTTAAGAACTAATTTTACATCTAAGTATTTCTGGATCAAGTTGGTATCATAGCTAGTTTTGACATGTATTTGGAAGTGAATGCTTTCGAGGTCCAAACCTAAGTGAGGCGAAGGCAAGCTCGCAAGTTGTAATCCTAAAATTGGTTGAAGGAGATTCACTCACAAAGGAGAGATGTATTCACCAAGAAGGTTAGGTCCTTATGAATCTGAATATGATTTCTTCGATGCATTTAATTTAATGAAGCCCATGGTGGAAGAAATGTAGGAGGATCGAAAGAAAGCCAAGGGAGAAAGTACTTTGGTAAAAAATAAAGAAGTAAAAGAAGAAGGAGAAGGTGAAGAACCTACAAAGCCTCCTTTTTTCCCATCATCATCACCATCGTCATCTTCTTTCTATGAAATTCAATGTTCTTCTCATAAGAGGGAAAATCATTCTAAGAACTCTTCTCATTCTCATGATTTTCCTTTGTTAAAGCTAGATGTAAAGTTTGATTTGTCTATTTATGATGGAGAGTTGAATGCAGAGAAGTTGGATAATTGGTTCAAACAGATTGAAGTATATTGCAGGGTACAAAAAATCATAAAGAATACTTCAAAGATATAGTTGGCTACTCTTTTCCTGAGCGAAACAACTTTGATTTGGTGGGAGAGTCAGAGACAAGTTGATCTTATTCAACATGGTAAGATAATTTATTCTTGGATTGAATTTACTGTTGCATTAAGAAATAAATTTTATCCATTAGCTTACATGCAAACATTGATGATTGCTTGGAAACATCTAAAACAAGGAAAAGGGAAAAATGTTCAAGCTTATACACAAGAATTTAAGAGGAAGGAATTATCTTTGGGAATTCCATTACATACTCATGAAACACTTTTAAAGTATATTTGTGGTCTGCACTCATATCTTCGCCATATTATATTGATGTTTAATCCTACTAATATTGATGAAGTATCAGTACAATCTACTCATCTTGAAGCTAGAAAAGGAAAACACGTTGAGGATGTGTCATAGGAGCCACACAAATTTGAGAAGTAGTTGAAGGAAAAAGGGAATAATAAGAAGAAAACTATAGTGAAGAAGGATGAAAAGAAGAAACCTACATGTTCTCACCGCAAGAAGAAAGGACATGATGAGAAGCATTGTTGGAAGTTGCATCTAGAATTGAAGCCGAAGTGCGATCAACCTAGGAAGGGTAAGGAGAAGACCATGACCATAGTTCAGGATCTTGGATCAGATTCTGAGGATGAAGCTAAGGTTACAACTATGGGAATCAAAGGTAAATATTTTGTTGCAAGATTCAATTTGCGTACTTCTTTTTCAAAGTCTAAATTAATCCCTGATGGAAGGAAAATAAATGATTTGTTTGATTTACGAGTTATCTCAAAGCATAATAAGATTGATACACTTGTTGATAGTGGATCACAAGTGAATTTTATTTCAGAGCAAGTTGTTTAGAATTTGAGATTGGAAACTAGGCCTCATCCGAGACCGTATCCTTTGGGTTGGATTTGTGATAATGCTCAGGTACAGGTAACTAAGAAATGTAAGTTACGGTTTGCGATCACATCCAGTTTCATTGATGAGGTAGAGTTAGACGTGGTTCCACTTGACATTTGCGGGATGGTTTTAGGAAGTCCATACTTGTATGTCAGGAAGGCCATTTGCTATAGGGAACAAAACAAGTATCATATTTTCAAGGATGGGATTGAGTTCATTGTGAGATATCATTAGATGAATATTAATTTGACAGTTGTCACTACAAGGCACATTAAAATGCTAGTTAATTCTAGTATCCAAGATCCAGAGTTACAACCTACGGTTGAAAGTAAAACATGTCCTTTGGTTGATGATGTTCCTGTTAAGAAGTGAAAATATGTTGATGGTTCATTCTTTTTCGCATCCATATATTCATTTTTGTTGTTTAGTTTATTACTAATCAATGGAGTATGGTTAGCTACTAAAACAATGAATGATGGAGTTTGTGAATTTAAGGGAATAATTAACTTGGTCAACAATATTGTTTCAGTCTTCGTTATTATTGTGATGAGTTAGGTGCCCTTTATCCAAGCAAGAAGGATGGATGATACTGGACAAGTGAGGCAAAAGTATCCTCACTTCATTTCTAAATGATCCATACTTTTGGAGGTCAAAAATTTCTTCAGTGGGGAGGTGTGATCCAGGAGGATCCAAAACACTAAAAAATTGATCATCTCAAATACCTTTTAAAATTACTACATTGCATAGATCTCGAAGATATCTTTCCAATGTCACAAAAGTTGCCTCAAATGGAGTTCGTATGAAAACGTTATGGCTTTCAGAATTTTGGTAAAAATGAGGAAAAAATCAAATAGGGGGTGCCACATGGAAGTCCCACACATTGCCACGTGGGCTATCCTTACAGGTCGTAAAACGGATAGGATGATGCCATGATAATGTTAACAAGATTACGTGGCAGAACAATAGAGTGCCACGTGTCACCCAAAAATGACATTTTTGGGGGTCTAGTTGGATGAATAAAAAAGTGCCACGTGTCATATGTACGATAATGTGCTAGGTGCCAGGTGGTAGGCACAGTCATCATCTGTATGCTAATATGGAAATGACCGAGCAGTGACATGGTAGAGTGCTGGTGCAAGCATGTGACTGTACTACAAGTGGATCAATCAGAGAGTTCCACGTGGCACTCTCTGATTAGCCAATAATGGCCAAGGGAGAATATAATTAGTTGGGTTGGATGAGAATCGAACCCATGACCTATGGTGGAATATTCTCAGCATATTCCAATGACTTAGCAAATATTTTCCCTACCATTGGGCCACATGCATTGGTTTGTTAAAACAACCAAACAAATTAATATATTAGTTATATAGTTGTAAAAAGTAAAACAAAATATATGCTATTTGGTGGTTTGAACCCAAAACCTCTGGGATATATTCCAAAATCTTAACCACTATGTCGACCATTTATGTTATACAAATTTACAACAATTAATTAATTTTGTTTCAAAATTAATTTGCTTGTAACAATGCCAATGTATTTAGATCCGGTTTTTGGCCTATATAAACTCTGCGACCAACCTTCACATGAAATGGAAATGCGTGCCAAGAGTGGGTTTGCATAAAATTTCATGCCAAGATCAAATTTGTCTTGTTTTACATGCAAGAGGTGTTCCTATGTTATATTTTCCTCGTTTTGCATGTCATTTAGTTCTTTGAGGAAGGTATAGAGTGTTTATACTCATTTTTTTCATAATTTTGAGAGGAATTTGATGGTGATGTTGGTTTTGTGAAAAAGTGATTTGTATGAAAGTCTTAGTCTAGATTGTCATGTATGAGACCCATAGTTTTGTTATGCATGTAAAAGGGATTTTTGGGTACCTGTTCAAAACATAATCATTTTTTCACTCATTTTTCTCAGAGTTTCGAGAGGAATTCATTGGTGGCCTCTGTTTTTGGGATTGAGTAGATGATTGGAATGGTTTCTTCAAAAACTTGGTATTTCATTTTATTTACCCAAGTTATTTATTAGTGTTATTGAAATTTATGGATAAGTAAGAAATTCACATTTTATTTGTCAATAGTTAAAGACAATCTTCATTTCTTAATATGGTCGGATGTTTATATATACTTAAGAACTAATTTTACATCTAAGTATTTTTGGATAAAATTCATATCATATCTATTTTAACATGTATTTGCAAGTGAATGCTTATGTGGTCCAAATCTAAGTGAGGTGAAGGGAAGATTGCAAGTTATAATCTTGAAATTCGTTCAAGGAGATTCAATTGAAGAGGAGAGATGAATTCAACAAGAAGGTTAGGTCCTTATGACTCTGAATATGATTTCTTCGAGGCATTTAATTTAATGAAGACCATGGTGGAACAAATGTACGAGGATCGAAAGAAAGCCAAGGGAGAAAGTACTTTGGTAAGAACTAAAGCAGTGAAAGAAGAAGGAGAAAGTAAAGAACCTACAGAGCCTCCTTCATCCCCATCATCATCATCATCATCATCATCATCATCTTCTGATGAAACTAAACTTTCTTCTCATAAGAGGAAAAAGCATTCCAAGAAGTCTTCTCATTCTCATAATTTTCCTTTGTTAAAGCTAGATGTAAAGTTTGATTTGCCTATTTATGATGGAGAGTTGAATGCAAAGAAGTTGGATAATTGGGTCAAAAATATTGAAGTATATTGTAGGGTACATAAAATCATAAAGGATACTTCAAAGATACAATTGGCTACTCTTCGCCTTAGCAACACAACTTTGATATGGTGGGAGAGTTAGACACAAGTTGATCTCATTCAACATGGTAAAATCATTGCTTTCTGGATTGAATTTATTGTTTCATTAAGAAAGAAATTTTATCCATTAGATTACCTGTAAACATCAATGATTGCTTGGCAACATCTAAAACAAGGAAAAATGAAAAATGTTCAAGCTTATACACAAGAATTTAAGAGGAAGGAATTATCTTTTGGAATTCCATTACATACTCCTGAAACTATTCTTCTTCCAATGAAAATGAGCATTCTTATCATAAGAGGAAAAATCATTCTAAGAAGTCTTCTCATTCTCATGATTTGTCTTTGTTAAGGATAGATGTAAAGTTTGATTTTCCTATTTATGATGGAGAGTTGAATGCAGAGAAGTTGGATAATGGGGTCAATCAGATTGAAGTATATTGCAGGGTACAAAAAATCATAAAGGATACTTCAAAGATATTGTTGGATACTCTTTACCTGAGTGGCACAACTTTGATATGGTGGGAGAGTCAGACACAAGTTGATATTCTTCAACATGGTAAAATAATTTATTTCTGGATTGAATTTATTGTTTCATTAAGAAATAAATTTTATCCATTAGCTTACATTCAAACATCAATGATTGCTTGGAAACATCTAAAACAAGGAAAAATGCAAAATGTTCAATCTTATACACAAGAATTTAAGAGGAAGGCATTATCTTTGGGAATTCCATTACATACTCCTGAAACTATTCTAAAGTGTATTGGTGGTATGCACTCATATATTATCCATGATATATTGATGTTTAATCCTACCAATATTGACGAAGTATCAGTACAAGATACTCATATTGAAGACAACAAGGGAAAACATGTTGATGATGCATCAAAGAAGCCACATGAATTTGAGAAGCAGTCGAAGGAAAAAGGGAAGAGTAAGAAGACAACTACATTGAAGAAGGATGGAAATAAGAAACTTACATATTCTCACTATGAGAAGAAAGGACATGATGAGAAGCATTGTTGGAAGTTGCATCCAGAATTGAAGCCGAAGTGGACTCAACCGAAGAAGGGTAAAGAGAATACCAAGACCATAGTTCAGGATCTTGGATCAAATTCCGAGGGTGAATCTAAGGTTACAACTATGGGCATCATAGGTCAATATTTTGTTGCAAGATTCATTTTACGTACTTCTTCTGCAAAGTCTAAAGTAATCCCTAATGGAAGGTGATGGGTGTTCTATATGCACTAAAAAACACTAAAAACCCTCAATTAAATTGTCAACTCGGGGTAAGCAAACTTAGAGTTGTAGCACTATATGTGCCATGGTAGAAAGTCTAGAGGTAGTATAGTCTAACTAAGGAAATGGGCTATCTAAGGGATAATCTATTCAAGAAAAGACTACTAATGATCAAACCCTATTAAGAAATTTAAACTATTTACCCTAATTAACTTTTGAACAAAGGATCGATGGATAGTCCTAAGAAAGAAAACGAAAACCCTACTTAAAGCAAACTAACTTAATCATGAAAATAAGCAAAAGCAAACTATCTACCTAATAAGAAATAACAACAACAAACTACTTTAATTAACCTACTCAAATTCAATAAGAAACTATCCTATTAAAGAAAGTAAATAGACAAGCAACTACCCTATGAAAGAAAGTAAATAAGCAAGCAAACAACTAACTAACCTATGATAACTTCTACAACAAGTAAACTAATCAAAATTACTCAATAAGCAACTAATCAAACTAATAAGCACGTGAACTCTATTCTTAAATTAAACTTCACAATTACTTCTAATTTACAAAAGGAAATCTTAATCTACTAAATTCAAATCATCATGATAATAAACGTAATCAACAACTACTCTTTAATCTATGAAAAGAAAACTATTCTTTAATCTACCAAAGCAAGAAAGCTATTCTCTAATCTATAAAAGCAAGAAAACTCAAATATAGTGTTGATGGCTATGTCTCCGGTGTCTTATAATATCACAATGACATTTAACAATTAAAGATAACTCAAGAGGGATAAACTCAATATTGACTTCGATACCAAAGTGAAAAGTATGAATTAGACAATCCAATGATAACTTAGCCATTATAGAAGCAACACCAACTATCCTTCATATCCATGTGATTATTCAATTTATGCATTAATCATCAACATTATAAAAACACTATTCTATTTAATTCAATTGCATTCTATGCTAATTAAGCAAATTCATACTAAGATTCATGACTGAAAACTAAACTCAATAATCAAGTTTAAAATTGCAACCTAGATCTAGAAAAGGAAATTGCATGAAATAAACTAAACTAATTCTATTTTAACAAATTAAATTGCAAATGGAAAATGCTCATAAAACATAAATTAAATCCTATTTCTATTTTAGCATATGACAAGAAATTAAACAAGAAAACTAACTAACAACTAGATAAGCAAAACTAAACAACAATTAGATAAGAAAACTAAAACTAACAACTATCCATCCACCGAAGCTTGCCAAAGAAACCATGAACTAGAAACTCCGTTTTAATTCTGTTTTTAAACTCTATTTCAGCATATGAAAAATCTAACTATCATCTAATTATACACAGGGTTAGTAGCTAAGAACTTGCAAGTTCATTTCCTATCAACTAAAAGATCATTGCATATTAACAATAGCCTCCATAATAACCTGCAAAACTGAACTAAAACAATCACATTATGAACAACAATCTATATAATAAAAAAGCACAATAAAAACTCATGTACAAGAAATAAACAAAATGACAACTACACTACTCAAATTCACAAGAAAACTAATCTAAAAATTCACCTAGACTGCTGGTGGGCCCCCCAGTAGGTCGTGGATACTCTTCAAGGATGAATCACAAGCTCAGTAATCACAATTTCAACATTTAAAATAAAAAACACAGTTTTACACAGCTTTAGCAAAATATGTCTGGAATTGGAAAAATAGAGCTTAACTATTCTTCTGATCTCCTCCCTAACTATTTGTCTGACCACTGAGGTGGTATTTATAGATTTACAAGCTGAGTGGTCGACCAATGGAAGGGTCGACCTCCTCTAGAAACAAAAAACCGCATTCAATTCATCTTAACCGCCAGTGGCTTCTAGAAACAACGTGAGCCAATAAATGCCTGAACATAACAACCCAATCTGAGTTTTTAGAAGCTTAGTAGCTGGAGGCCACGAGCACAAAGAAAACCTATGTCTCTGATTTTCCCATCGCTGGCCACTGATATGATAACCGCCAAATTGCCCATGGTTTTAGTGCAGGACGGAGTGTCGGATGGAGTACCGGATGCAAAAACGACCTGCGATTTTTCCCTGTGACACACAGAATGTGAATTAATTTCCTGAAATCATTAAAACATGCTGAATTATATTCAAAACCATCGTAAAACATAAATCATAAATACATTGTATGAACCATGGCGATTTAACACAAAAACTCTTCAAAACTCTTCAAAACAGGAAAATGCACATACACATTTGGCCAAAAAGGATCTAATTATTGTCATTAAATTTACCATATCACATACCCAAGATTACCCCCACACATAAGATTTTGCAGGTCCCACTGCAAACAAAAAGGAATTTCCCTTAATGACTAAGCTTGTCGAGGAGAATCATCTTTAGAAGCTTCTCCTTCTTGCCGTGAAGATTTTGTCTTATGCCTCTTATGTTGCTTCAATTGTGCCCTAAGGTTGCGGTTGGCTTTGGTCATCTCGTCAAACAACCTTTGAAGGGAATTCACCTGTGCTTGGAGGACTGCATTATCATGGAGAAGATGCATGTCCGTAGTCTTCCTATCTTCCAATTGTTGCAGTAGCTGAAAATTCTCTTGTTGTAATTTCTCCATGGCTGGAACAGGATCAGATATCTTGGAGGAGGGCTTAGATCCTTTGAAAGACGTAGAATGTTTATCGGTCTTATGATCTGGGGTAGGTATCTGTGAGGTAGGAGTAATAGGGGGTTGATGAGGAGAAGTAGGTTCAGATTTTGTCTTTCTTTGAGGCTTCAATTCGTCTATGGACACTTCCCTAAGTCTTTTATGAGGACTCTCAAGATCGGAGGACACTTGGATAGGGTCCGAAGTAGTCAGCGGTTTTGCATAAGGTTTTCCTCTTGTGCTCCAGGTACTCTTTCGAAAGGGTCCTCTATTATATCGATTAGCTCCTATCCTATTTGTGGGAACTGTAGGAAAGTCTTGTTGAATTACTTCTTGTAGCTTCTTGGGTGTAGGATCAAGATATATTGAAGGCATATGAAGATTAACAATAGGATTCTTGGTCTTTTTTCCCGATGAGGATGCAAGGATATCAACAAGATTCTTGGATTTTTGTTCCGGTAAAGAATTGGCTTGTGAAAGAGGGTTTGGAGTCCTTGGAGAGTGGGGATTGGATGGAGAAATAGTCCTTAGATCCAATGTCTTTCTGCTAGTCTTTATTGTCAAGTGAGGATTTGCAAATTGATAAATGAATTCATCCCAAGTTTGCCCCTATTTTTCTAATTTGGATAAAACAAGGAGTTTGATCAGGCCATGGTGAAAGTGGTTGTTGTGGGGGTTGGTTACATTCTTCCTCACTTTAGAGGACATCTTCTCCAAGCTCTTTAAAAAGTAGAAGGGAAAATTCAATGGTTTGTTGAACTGAAAGTGGGATAAAAATCGAAAGTGACAGGATTTAAGGGTGGAAAATCTACCTTCACATGTGATTAACCTGGTGATGAATATGAGAGGGTTGATTAGCTCCTCTTTTATCCACTCCTTGGAGTATCCTTTAGCTCTAGATATGTTCTAAAATTCCGGTTTAAAAACCCTGTTATAGATTGATCGCAACAACTGGTGGTTTTTAAACCATCTATCTCCCACTCTTGGAAGCTTCGTGGCTACATCTATGGATTCCTCTGAGACTCCAAAGTTGAGAGACCCCACATGCACTATATTCCCATAAAAAATGAGGGAAAATTGCATTGATATGCCATCGTCGTGGCCCTGCAAATGAGACAAAAATGACCCCCAACCTGTGCGCAAAAAATATTTCCCTGCACTGTGCAAACTCAGGGATGGCGAAGAGGTCTGTGTAGGAAGAGGGCTCATACCTTTTGGGAATCATGATGATGTGGAAAGAATGGACAGAGGGAGAAATTTAGAGAAAGGGTGCAATCAGGCCAAGCAAGGGCATGATTGTGCAGAGGCCGAGCGCAATTGAACCGAGGAACGAAATGAACAGAGGCTGAGCGTGTTTAAAAACAAGGGTGAACGCAAATGAGAAGAGGTGAATTGGAATGAGCTGAGGTGAGTGTGAGGAATACTGGGATAACCTGATTCTTTTTTTGAGTGCGCTTAGGGTGGAGTTGGTTTCACACATGCACGCAAGAGTTTCCATGTGTGAGTGAATTCGAATTTGAAGGAATGTTTTTTGGGGGCAATCATAATGATACGAAGTTAGATCAATGTCCAAGTCTTTTGACATGGAAATTTGATCATGAAAATGTCTAAGGTTTGCATCATTTGATCTTGATTGCCATGAACTAATTCAATTAAATGCCATTGATTCTTGGTTGCCTGAAACTATGGACAATTACTAGTGTATATTTTCATATGGCACTTCGTTTGACACCTCATATGACACTTCATACGAAACTTCATACAACACTCCATATGGCACTCCATATGGTACCTTTGTGCTAAATGCATTGTTACCTCCTGTAATGGATAGCCTGCAATCTTAGAATGGTTTTGACAGTCACAATGATTAGGAGCAGAGGCAGAGTGTTCCATTATTATTGATTTTGTCACCATGCTTACTCAATCCACTCGCATAAGGCATGCAATTTTAATTCTTACAATGAACAACCTGTAATGAAAATAAACCAATAAAGTGGTCTGTTAAGGATATGTACAACAATTTATAACACACAGGAAATTATCATTTCGAAGAATTAAAATGACTTATGATGTAATAACCTGTATCATAATACACAAAATATTTACAAAGGTTTACTTCTCTAGGCAATGTTATCATTTGTCAACTCATGAACCCCTCCCCCACACCTAAGTATTGTGACACCTCACAATAAAAAATATAGGAAACCAGTTAGTTCTCCCAATAGCCGAAGATTTACATATTGTTAAGTGTAGAGATAAATTTCACAGATTCGTCTAATGAGATGGTTAAAATATGGCCCCACCTATAGGATAAGAGATCCTATATATATATATATATATATATATAAGAAAAGGTAGGCAAGAGAGTTTCAAGATAGTCTCAAAGTTAGTTCCCAATGGAAAATTTATGGAGTTCATTAACTTTAAATTAACCATACATACTTCATGTCAGCTTTGTCTACAAGTAATGTTGTACATCAAGACAAGTTAAAATTTATTATTTATTTTTGTCAGACTACCATCCTCGCTAGGTAGAATGCCTCGCTGCCAGCAAGCCTGTTCAATACTCCGACGGGTTTACCTAGTCATACCACAGGCCAGTACCTGTTGCCATCAGACCTATTCAGTATCTCGATGGGTTATCCTCTTACACCCTCAGAGACTGGCCTTCCATATTGTAAGATTTTAGTATAAGATTTCTTTGTGCAAGGAGATGGGGGGATAGCTACGAAAACAACTTTTTCTTTCTTTTTTCAATTGGGATGGTATTTATGTTAGAGGATGACTTTCCGTTATATTCCTTAGTGATTGTCCTGATGTAAGGGGTACTTAAGTAGACGTGGACTATCTAAAGATATGATATAATCAAGCTATTTAGTGTGTAGTGGATGGTACCATTGGGAAAGAACAAAAATGTATCTCTAGGCTCAACTCACTTTATTCTTTTGTATGTTATTGTGATGTTTCCATGGCTAACCGCTAATCAGACCTCCTTGTTACTTTTTAATAAATATACTTTACTCACTTACTTAGGTTTCCTGGGAAGACTGTACTAGAGACCTCTAAGCTTGATGGTTACAATATCACTTCCTTATATAGTGTTGAAGATTTTCAAGAGCAACTTTTTTTTAAAATGCCTTAATAAAAATAGAAGATGAAAATATTTGCAAAAATATGGCTAATTACAGCAAGTCAATATTCATTTGATGCTTAGTAGACAACAAGGTTCAAGTATAGAAATGTTTTGAAGAAAAATCCTTCTTTTATATTTCCTTGAACTGTCTACTCCTAGTGAGATAAATACGTACAGAAATCTCTAGAATTGTTTATCAACAAAATTCAAAATTATTTACATATGTACAGTGGAAAAATTCAGAAAACATTCAAGAACAAGGGAGGACTTCCTCATCTACTAAGGCCAATGCCTTGTCAGTTGACATGACCCATAGAAATTCTTCTTTGGAAATGGGCTTATGATAAAATTTGAGTCGGTGTCCATTTACTACAAAGAAGACTTGTCCATCGTTAATTATTTTGATTTTCATAGCTCCATTGTCATATACAGTGACTACCTCGTAAGAGCCCAACCACCGGGTGGTGAGTTTTCCTTTGAAGGTTTTAAATTAGGAATCAAATAACAAATCCAAATCACCAGGTTGGAAGTGTTTCTTCTTAATAAACTTGTCATGCCACTTGCTCCTCTGGTTTTGGACTAACATTGTTCGTTGGATGGCATATTGCCTGATCTCATTCAACTCATTCAATTGTAGGGCTCGTTGTTTCTGAGCCTCATCTAAGTTTAATCCCAATTCTGCGGCAATACAAAAGGTCCTTACTTGGAATTCTATTGGTAGAAGTACTTGTTTCCCATACACTAGCTCATAAGGGGTATGTCCAATGGTGTTTCTCTAGGTGGTCCAATATGCCCACAAAGCCTCTGGAAGCCTATTAGCCCAATCCCAGTGATGTAATTGAACAGTCTTGGTTAAGATAGCTTCCAGAACTTTGTTTGTAGATTCTACCTGAACATTAACTTGTGGGTGGTATGGAGAAGATTTATAGTGTTTAATCCCATATTTCTCTGTTATCTCTCTCATTAGCTTGGAATTGAATTGAGTGCCTTGGTCTGTAACAATTTCACGAGGGACATCGAAGCAGGAAAAGATGTCTTCATAAATGAATTCGACAACATATTTTTCTGTAGCCCTAAATAGGAATTTTTCCTCTACCCACTTAGTGACATAATCTGTACAAACCAAAATATAGTTTTTCTTATGAGACATGGGTGAAATTGGTCCTACAAAGTCAAGGGCCCATTTCTCGAAAGGTTCTATCATAACTTGGGCACGCAAGGGAATTTCGTCAGCCGATGCAGGTCTTCCTATCCTTTGGAAACTATCACAACTCCTCACATACTTGGCAACATATTTGAAAATTCTAGGCTAATAGTAACCTGAATGTAACACCTTATATGTTGTACGTTTGTCAGAAAAATGACCACCATATGGTCCATCATGACAACTTTGTAGTATTTATGGGACCTCATCCTCTCGGACACATATACGAATAATCAAATCAGGACCTGTATGAAAAAGGTCATGGCCAACCCAAGAGTAATTATCACTTTGCGTGATAATTTTACGCTTTTCATGAGGTGACAAATGAGACTGTAACTTCCTAGTAGCCAAATAGTTTTCCATATCTACAAACCATGGGTTATTTATAGAGAGGGAAAAAAGGTGCTCATCTGGGAAACTATCATCTATAGGAATATCATCATCCTTATTCTTTATGCGTGAAAGAAAATCAGCTACCAAATTTTCCTTTCCAGGTCGGTCAAGAACGATGATATTAAACTCTTGCAGTAGCAGGAGCCACCTAGTCACTCGAACATTAGTTATGGGTTTATTCATGAGAAATATAATGGAATAATGATCTGTATGTACAAATACTTCGTAAACTGTAATGTAATGATGAAACTTATTGATAGAATGAACTACTACCAAGAATTTCTTCTCGGTAACTATGTAGTTTAGCTCATCATGGGACAAGTTCTTTCTCACAAAATAAATGGCACAGGACTACTGGTCTTCTTTCTTCCCTAATACTCCTCTTATTGCAGTTTCAGAGGCATCAATAGATATGTGAAATGGGAGAGTCCAATTGGGCCCTCTAAGAACTGGTGCCACAAACAACTTAGCTTTCAGATATTCAAAGGCAGTTTGACACCGCTCAGTCCAAACAAAATCAACATCCTTTATTAACAATCCAAACATAGGTGCAAAAATCTTTGTAAAATTTTCAATAAACTGTCGGTAATATCCAGCATGTCCAAGAAATATTATCACCTCTTTCCGAGTATTGGGGGGTGGAAGTCTAACAATGAAATCAATCTTTGCAGGATCGACTTTTATCCCTTCAGATGAAACATGATGTCCTAGAACCACTCCTTTAGTCAACAACATTTTAAATTATTCATGAATTAGAGACAGGTTCATTTCTTGGCATCTGATAAGGTCTTTTTCTAAGTTATCTAAGGCTTCCCGGTAAGTGTTTCTATAATCTATGAATTCATCCATGTAGACTTCCACACAATCATGAATAATCTCAACAAATATCCCTAGTACTGCATGTTGAAATGTAGCAGGAGAATTACATAATCCAAATGGTAAAACCATATAGGAATAGGTGCCCCAAGGACAAGTAAATGTTGTCTTGTCCTAATCCTTGGGTGCTATGAGAATTTGATTGTACTCGTTGTACCCATCTAAAAAGGATAAATACTTCTTTCCAGACAAGGTATCCAAAACTTGGTCGATGAAAGGAAGATGAAAGTAATCCTTCAGAGTGGCTTTGTTGATCTCCCAGAAATCAACTCAAATTCTCCATTTCCCGGTCACTTTCTTTGGAACCACTACAAGAGGGGACACCCACTTACTGTCGGAGATGGGATAAATAAATCCAACATTTAATAACTTTTGGATCTCCTCCTTTACTATATCTTTGAGTGTTGGGTTCATCCTTCTCTGGGGTTTCCTAACAGGTGTTACTTCCCCTTGGGTATATATGTGATGGTTGTATGTATCAGGGTGTATACCCTTCATGTCAGTGTATTCCTAGGCGAATTCCCCTGATTGTTCTTTAAGGATACTTACTAACTCTTTTTGTTGGTCTGCATCTAGCCTAGAGTTTATATGTAAAAATTCCTTGGACTAATCTCACAAGGCATGGAAGACTCGTCTATCTCAAAGATAACAGATGTCAAAGACAAAATGGATGGGTCCAATTGTTCCTGAAATTATTCCCCAAACATGTATTCAAATTGGGGAAAATATTGTGGAAAATCAACAGACGTGATAGCATAAATGAACTGGTTTAGCACATTTTCCATTGTGTTCTCCTGAAGCGCCCATGCATGGTCACTTGGCAATACGGGTTCTTCCCAGTCCTCATTCTCATATGGACATTAAAGCCACCATAGATTCTCCATGATAGGTTGGGTTGGAGTGTATATGGTGAGTTTGTAGATAGAAAGTCCATTTGAGATGGCCATTTCTCCCTCTCTACAACCAATAAATGCATTGGCTGTGGCTAACTAAGGTCTTCCCAAGATAACAAGATGGCCTTTGGTAGGATCCTTTGAGTGGATGACCATAAATTCTACTGGGTGCTCCCATGAGGCTAAAGTAACTGTGATATCATCCAAAATTCCTTCAGGTATAACCCTAGTTTTATCTGCTAATTCCAAAATGGTTGGGGTAGGTCTAAGAAGAGGTTTTAACTGTAATTTCTCCAAGGTAATAATGGTCATAACATTGATGGCTGCCCCTAGGTCTATGAGAGTGTTCCCAATGGAAACCTCATTAATGGTTATGGTCACTATGGGGTTTCCCTGGTTCCCATATATTTTTCTAGCTTCAGCTACTTTGATATGTATTAGGAAAGTTCTCCTAACAAATGTACTGTAGGGGGGTCCTTCTTCTTCCTACCTGGCTTCTCAATACACAATTATTTGACTACCTTATTGTAGATTGGAATATCCTTAATGGATTGAAGCAAGGGAATCTTGGCACAAATATTATTCAATTCATTCAAGATGTCAAATTTCAGTCGGGTGGTAGGTTTTTTGATTACTAATCTTTCTGGATAAGGAGGGGCCTTCGTAATTTGTGAAGGTTCATTTTGGGGAATCTTGGGTTCTTGGTCCTTAGGAATAATAACATCTTCCCACCTAGTGTCATCCGTGGGTTGTTTGGTGGTTTCTTATTCCTCTTCTTCCTGGATGACTACTGAAGGTCTCTGCCTGTCCAGAACTTTTCCCGACCTTAGTTGAATCTCCTGTAGTGGAACATGAATAATAACATATGTCGGGAAGGCCTGCATCTCAACATTGTGAAGAGGTTGAGTGGGCCTATTATTTGGATTAGGCACTGGTTGTGACAATAATATTGTTTATATCAGGGAGCTTGCATTATGATATTGTAGTGGTTGTTGTTGTGGAATAGGAGGTAAAGGTGGTGGAACAAAACTTGACAGAAGTTGCAGAGTGTTCTGTGGAAACTGAGGATAAGGATGGTTGGGTATAGGGATAGGTGGAGATTGAGGGTTTCCTTGGTTATTCCCTCCTCTCCATCCTTGAAACCAAGGATGTTGGTACTCTGTAGACCATTTTTTCCAACCTGGTGAGTTCCACTATTGTTGTTGTTGATAATAGGGTGGAACTTGAGATTGTGGATCTAGGTATGTGGGTTGGTTCCTAGGCTTCCATGGCCTCCTAGGTGCATAAGGGAATTCCCCACGATCCCCACTCCTATAGATGGATAACAAATCGAGAAATGATGGACATTTCTCAGTTGAGTGGCCCTTCGTGCAGAAGCCACAAACTGAAATGTTATCCAATGGGCATTCCCTTGAGGAATGCTTCCTCCTGCATCTTGGAAAATATATGCTCATTGCTACATTTTCCTCCTCCTGTTTCTTTTTAATTTTTAGGGTGTTCATATGGGAACCTATTGTGCTTAAGATATCTGTCTTGAAGTTTTCTAAAAGGTTCCCTATCTCTGCTCTTGTGATACCACCTGAACTAACTGGTTTTAAGTTTCTATTATAAGGGTCCCAAACATTCTTTTCTGTTTTAGCTCTACTCCTTGAGTAGTTCTTACACATTTCAAATATTTTGGCAAATGGTTTATGGGAGATGTAACCTGATGCCATCAGGTTAAGTATCTCTAGGTATTCCTATGAAATTTACTTAAGGAAAAGAGCCCTAACTGCATCATCTGGAAGATCATGATATTTTGATTTTTGAGAGATATAACCAAATCGTTCCATATAATCCTCAAGGGTCTCATCTTCTAACTGTTGGATTTAAATATTTCACTACGACACTCATTGGTCTTGGATTAGTCTTGGTACTTCTTAAGAAAGATATATTTCATGGCTTCCCAAGACCTAATATTGGATTCTCCCAACCCCATGAACCATATTAGTGCAGAGTCCTTGAGGGTGCCAAGAAAGAGTTTTAGTTTCTGGGAATATTGTAAGTAATTGTAGATCCTACACAAGATGTCGAACTCAAATAGGAAGGTATCTATATCTTCATTGCTTTTACCATAAAATGTGGGCAGTGCTGAGAGGGGAATATTTTTCATATTGACATTTGGGGTGGTGCCCAAAATTGGAAACCCGAAGGTAGTTTTGGTCTGGTTTCCAACTTCTTCTTCCTCCCCGTGTCTTACATTGTTGTGATCCCCCTAATCATCCATACTGGTTTGGTTTCCGAAAAGAGAGTACTTAAGTGGTTTTATTCTTGAAGAGAACATGGTATCCCTCTGATGGGAAGGAATTCCTACTGTTTGGATGTCTGGGACTCTACTTGAGCCTATTGAGATTATTGGTGCCAAAGTTTTTGTGTCAATTTGAGAGAAAATTATGTTGGATGAACTACCAAACAAGGTATTCACTTGTTCAGGGTCTATGATATCTTCAAAGTTAGGATCTCCTGATGGTGGTAAGAAAACAAAGGTTGTATTGTTTGGTTCTGCAGAAGGCTCGAGTGGTCTTGCCTCTTGTCCCACTACTACTGATGCTTCAATTTTCTGTTCTATAGTCCTCCATGTCTTAGTCTTTTCAGAGACTACTTTAGCTCTTTGGGTTGAGCTAGTTCCTATTTTTCGGTACCGGTCTGCGAAACTTATGAGTGGAACGTTCCTTCTCCCAAAAAGGTTGGAAGGAACCTTGGTTGAAAGATCTGATTTAGATTTAATGTATCTACCTTTTGGGTCTCTAGGTCTATTCATGAAAGCAAACAAAAACAAAAACAAAAACTACCATTGGGTTTGGGGGAACCTGCTATAGCAGATGCACAGGTTCTTACCTCTCGTCTTAAAGTTCCCTGCCACCAAACTAATGCTAAGGTTTATAAATGATCTAATTCCTACCTTGAGACAACTCCCTGGCAATGGCGCCAAAAATGATGGGTGTTCTATATGCACTAAAAAACACTAAAAACCCTCAATTAAATTGTCAACTAGGGTAAGTAAACTTAGAGTTGTAGCACTATATGTGCAAGGAAGAAAGGCTAGAGGTAGTATAGTCTAACTAAGGAAATGAGCTATATAAGGGCTAATCTATTCAAGAAAAGACTACTAATGATCAAACCCTATCAAGAAATTTAAACTATTTACCCTAAGTAACTTTTGAACAAAGGATCGATGCATAGTCCTAAGAAAGCAAACGAAAACCCTACTTAAAGCAAACTAACTTAATCATGACAATAAGCCAAAGCAAACTATCTACCTAATAAGCAATAACAACAACAAACTACTTTAATTAACCTACTCAAATTCAATAAGCAACTATCCTATTAAAGCAAGTAAATAGACAAACAACTACCCTATCAAAGCAAGTAAATAAGCAAGCATCAACTAACTAACCTATGATAACTTCTACAACAAGTAAACTAATCAAAATTACTCAATAAGAAACTAATCAAACTAATAAGCAAGTGAACTCTATTCTTAAATTAAACTTCACAATTACTTCTAATTTATGAAAGGAAATCTTAATCTACTGAATTCAAATCATCATGATAATAAAAGTAATCAATAACTACTCTTTAATCTACGAAAAGAAAACTATTCTTTAATCTACCAAAGCAAGAAAGCTATTCTCTAATCTATAAAAGCAAGAAAACTCAAATATAGTGTTGATGGTTATGTCTCCGGTGTCTTATAGTATCACGATAGCATTTAACAATTAATGATAACTCAAGAGGGATAAACTCAATATTGACTTAGATAGCATAGTGAGAAGTATGAATTAGACAATCCAATGAAAACTTAGCCATTATAGAAGCAACATCAACTATCTTGGATATCCATGTGATTATTCAATCTATGCATTAATCATCAACAATATAAGAACACTATTCTATTTAATTCAATTGCATTATATGCTAATTAAGAAAATTCATACTACTTAGATTCATGAATGAAAACTAAACTCAATAATCAACTTAAAAATTGCAACCTAGATCTATAAAAGGAAATTGCATGAAATAAACTAAAGTAATTCTATTTTAACAAATTAAATTGCAAATGGAAAATACTCATAAAACATAAATTAAATCCCATTTCTATTTCAACATATGACAAGAAATTAAATAAGCAAACTAACTACCAACTAGATAAGAAAAACTAAACAACAATTAGATAAGCAAACTGAAAATGAAAACTAAAACTAACAACTATCCATCCACCGAAACTTGCCAAAGAAACCATGAACTAGAAACTCTGTTTTTAAACTCTATTTCAGCATATGAAAAATCTAACTATCATTTAATTATACACAGGGTTAGTAGCTAAGAAATTGCAAGTTCATTTCCTATCAACTAAAAGATCATTGCATATTAACACTAGCCTCCATAATAACCTGCAAAACTGAACTAAAACAATTAAATTATGAACAACAATCTATACAATAAATAAGCACAATAAAAACTCATGTACATGAAATAAACAAAATGACGACTACACTACTCAAATTCACAAGCAAACTAATCTAAATATTCACCCAGACTGATGGTGGGCCCCCCAACAGGTCGTGGCTACTCTTCAAGGATGAATCATGAGCTCAATAGTCACAATTTCAACATTTAAAACAAAAAACACAGTTTTACACAGTTTTAGCAAAATATGTCTGGAATTGGCAAAACAAAGATTAACTATTTTTCTGATCTCCTCCCTAACTATTTGTTTGACCACTGAGGTGGTATTTATAGATTTACAAGATGAGAGGTCAACCACTGGAAGGGTCTATGTTATCGGACTAATCGGTAGGTGCGGACACTAACAGATCTCCCTAGATCCACCTGGATCTAGAACAAAACAAGACAGGACATGACTCTTTCCCTAAGTTTTGACCATTGAATTAACTAGTAGGAAGGAACAAGTAACATACCTTTATATCACTTCCTAGAGTCTTTGTTGCTCCTGCTTCGCTCCGGTGCTCTCGTGAGGTCAAGATCAAGACAACACAAACCAACCAAAGTGAAGATAGCACGATATATTCAATAGTCAACTTATGTGTATGATCAAGGAATTACACAATAAAGTGAGAATATCTTTATGGGAAAGGGACATGCCTCTGTATCATATTGATTGAAAGTAAAGATTACAACTTGATAGCCTTGATGTCGCAAGCTTCCTTTCGATGGCTCTTGGCTCCAACACACACACTTGCTCAATCCTTGCATGAAGAAGATCAAATCCTCTTGATAGACTTGCTAGAGTCTCCAAGCTGTTGTTCAAGCTAAGTCCTTCACACAATTCTTTCACCAATTCTCCAATGAATCTTGCTTAACCTTTTCCATGAGAATTCCCTCAATATATAGGAGAGAATGAGATAGTTACTTGGATAAGAATGATCCCACAATATCAGGGAATCCAGTACAAGGATAACCATTCGAATGCCAACCCATTCTTCTAGAAGATTCCCTTCTAGAAGAATCGAGAATTAATTTTTTTCCATGCTTTAGGAAGAGTTCACACCCTGGCTATTCAACACAGTGCGAGAAGTTCGCACCCCAGCTTAAAGAAACTTGTGAGAATCAGGCATTCTCGCACCCTGGGATACTAGCAGCCTGCGAACCCTCTTCAAAAATGAGTTTTCTGGGAAGAGATGAAAGTAACTTTTCTCAGGAGAAATTTCTTATGAAGAGCCCGAGTACACCATCATCAATACATCATCATGACGACCAAAATCATGGGTAACAGAATGCCCCCCAAAGTATGAGGTTGGAACCAGTGACAGCCGAAAGACTTTGTAAGCTGCATGTGTGTGTGTCGGAAACCAGGAGCACACCTAATCGGAAACCTGCGAACAACCAAGAATCTGCAGAATATCATATATATTAATTCTAAGGTAGGCATTCCCATACTCAGATCATAGACTGATGACATTGTAGACATGGGTCACGGCCACCAATCATACATTGTGGATCTATGCCGTCAAAATATAGCATAGCCACCAGGAATACACTGTGGATCTATGCGAGAAATTTCAAATTTAGACGACATAGCCACGAGACATACACAGTGGATCTATGTGTCGCAAATTATACGGACTCCATCGCAACCTGGACAAAAAGATGATATCCAGGGTCTTCAATCTCGTTGCCCAAAAGTACAAATCTAACCATGTGATTACATGTGTCGAAGTCGAACATGGCAGAAACCACTTGATTACCGGTCATTGATGAAACCATTAACAAGTGCGAGGGAAATCATCATTGATGTAAATGAATCCCAAGGTACTCTAGTACAATCCATCGAGTGTGAATGAATGAGTTGAAGTCGAACATTCGACGAAATCTTTCAATCAGGGGTCACTGATGTAAACCCACTGTCGAAAGCGAGGAAACCTGCCATTGAGGCATGCAAGCTCCAAGGTACCAAATAATTTCTAAGTCTTGATTCCAGATAATGAGCTAAAGTCGATGGAACAAAACTCGTCACATGAGGGCCTTGATGTATCCCCCATCAATGACACAAAATGAGTAACAGATTTTGAAGGTGAAACAGAGTATGATGTAAATTGAACTAGACACAGGGAAGGCTGACACGGAGAGAATGGACAACTGCAGATGGCTGACTCAATATAGGTTTCAGATGGACTTCTCTTGAACATATGAACAACACGACCAATGATTTGGAAGCATTGACCCAAAGACGATACGGGGAATGAACTTGTAGCAAATCGAATGAGAGACAAATGGATTTCCCAAACCGGATTCAAATATAATGAACAGGGGGTGTCATGTTCAAGAGCGACACTTACTGCCAATCAATACGAAGATGAAAACATATCCCTTTCCCAAATTTTCCCCCACCATTTCTGGCGAGTACCTCTTTATTTTTACGCAAGCTTGAGGAGGATAACATATGCTTGTTGATATAAGCTTATCCTTCGGATAAGTCCTTCGAAGTATGTTTAACGAACCCTAGGAAGGAGTGGTTCGGTCCCATTACGGGTCTGTCAATGTTTGTTTAATGAGTCCAGAGATAGAAAACTCGAAGGTTTTTCATGATTATAGAGTTTGGAAAAACACTTAAAAGAGAACTCTCTCAGTTCCTTTTTCATAAAATAGTCTGGACGAGACCGAAAAAGAGATAAATTATCGCTCACCAAATGCTTACTTCAGATACTTTATCGAGCGTGAAAATAGCAAGGTCACTCGGCTATATTTTCATTTTTAGAGAGTCTGAAAAGAGCTTAAAGAGGACTCCAGGGGGGTTCCTTTTTCGTATAACCTTGTTGATCCCGAAAAAGTGATAAAAGTATGCTCGATCGCGTTCTCATGTATTTTCGAGCGCAAGAACGGACAAATACCACGCTCGAGGTTTGATACAAAAACCATAAAAAACAATCAAAACACGCGATGACAAAGAGAAAATATGTTTGCATCCTTGTTTAGGAACATCCAAGTCATTACGCCTGCAAAAGTTACACTCAAAATGACATTAGGGATTAGGTTTTAATAGATAAATAATCATAAAAAACCAAATGACATAGTAAAAGTAAATAAAAATGAGTAAATACTCTTTTTACCATATCATTTTTACCTTTCCACTATTTGAGCTCAAAAACCCCTCTTTTACCCTCAAAGTTTGGCGTCAGATTGCGGGAGTTACGAGCGTCCATTCAGCGAGCCGTCAGCGACAGTGAGGTAGGCTCTTTGTCCTTTACACTTTCATGGTTTAATTTTTCATTTTTATGGGTTAAAAATCCATTTTTGAATTGATTTAGTGAGCCCTACTTGTGCGCTTCCATTCTCGCAGGTGGGCTACACGGGACCTGCAAGAATGGGGCATTCTCGCAGGTGAGCCCATAGCATCCTGCGAGGTTCTTGCACTATGCACAAAGGGCACCTGCGAGAACCGCAAAGCTCAAATTGTTTTTAAAAATTTACCCAATGAAAGAGAACCAAATCATGAAAAAAGTTGCTAATCTTCTTTTTGTGTTCCTTATGCAGATAATTGGCCATCAAAATGGTTCTTGAATGGCGCGAAAGGGAGCACGAAGAAGACAATGCAATTATCGAAAATAATCCACCTACTATTGCTGCTTTGAGAGATTGTGGCCTCTTGAAGTACTTTCGTACCCCGGACATGAGGGCCCAAGTCAGGTTATTAGAGTACCTGGTGTGTATGTGGGATCCCGATCAACAGGTATTTCATGTGGGGGTCCACACACTGTCCTTAGACATTGAGGACATTTAGTTTTTGACTTTATTGTCTCGGTGGGGGTACTACGTGAGCCTGACTGGTAGCAGAGGTGGTGGGCTGCCCATGAGTGAGTATTGTCGTTTACACTGTGTTCCCGAGGCAGAGAGAAAGAAAGGAAAAGTAGCTATTTGGGGGGTATGAGATTTGACCCTTTGTACTATCCTATTTACCATAGCTCGGATGGCTGGAAGTTCTGCTCCTCACATGGAGTTACAGAGTTACTTCCAGTATGCTATTGAGTGTACTGAACCTCGGGTTTTCAACTGGGCAGATGCAATGCTTCGTACCATAAAAAGAAGTTGACCAAATGCAGACGAGGCAACCTGAAGCAATTCAGGTATGGATCTTTGCTAGTGTCCTTCTTTCTTGAGAGGGTTCCCTTACTGAGGCTGCAGGTTGAGTGGAATTTACCGGCTCCCAGGGATCCAAGGATGCTGAGATGGTGTCAGCTTATCGCCCGACACGTAGCTGGACCGATCATCAAGTATGATGATACGTTCTTTGACTGGATTCAACCACAGATGTTGATGATTGACGACTATGCTTATGCCAGGTTGTATTTCCAAGGAGATCCGGACTTAGTACTACCAGAGGATGCTCAGTGGGGGGAACTTGGTAAGAAGCACACACATTTTTTTTCTTTTTAACTGTTTTTGTGAATTTTTCATATTCAAATGTTTTTGTTTTATATGTTCGTCCAAAGACTAAATACAAAATCGTTGTTGATGTCACAGATGTTGGACCTTACAGACCTCTTGGTACTTCTCCCATTCAACGGCAAGGAGAGGTAGCGACAGCGCCACAATATGTTGAGGATTATCAAGTAGTGGAACAAAATCTGGAGGGCTTGACCACAGATATTCGAGACATGTCTCTGGAAGAGGTTCCACGACGCGATCAGCGTCATACTGTAGGAGTGTCAGGGTCCATGACTCAACTGCTCGGTAGGGTTGCTCGGGCAGTCGTGTGTTACTGTGAACGTCATCAATGACGTCACTTTGTAGAAGCTATGAGCTTCATATTTTGACATTTTGGTCTCCGGACAAACTTTTTGTAAAAAACTCTTTTGATCGTTATATATACAGACGGATTCTACCGGTTTATCATGTGTTGTGTGAATATTGATGTGATTGATTTATAAATTATTCAAATGTCTGTCTAATACATAATTAGCCAATGCATCTGTTAATGTATTTAGGCATCTAGGAATATGTTGATATTCAATGTAATCAAAATAACGTTCCAAGAGGAGAATTCTCAAATACACCCGTAACAAAGTAGGACTTCGAATAGTGTAGACATTACTTAACTGTAGTACTACAAGCTGCGAATCAAGTCGCACAACCAAATGACGAATTCCAAGCGAGATAACATCAACCAATAATTCAATAACGACACTATACTCTGCAATGTTGTTGGTCGCATGGCCGAGGCACACACCTCGTAAGGAGACAAATTCGTTTGTAGGGGCGTAAATTTCCCATGCAGCGGAAGCAAGGTTCTGAGTACTACGACTAGCACCATCAACGAAGCCAATATGGGGTAGCGAAGACTCCGACATCTGGAAATCAAACACAACGTCACATAAGGGCAGAGACCAAATAACAACAAAAGCAAGCTATAGTAACACACAAGAAGTATGATACAATAAAAATACAAGTACTTGTGCACAAATGATTTTATGCATAGTACTTATTCAAGTACAACCCATTCCTGGGTTCACTCAAAGGGATACCATCGTAATATACCAACTCATAAGCTCCTTTTTCCAGAACTCGTCGAACGATATAAGGACCTCGCCACATGGGTTTGAATTTCCCATCTCCTAACATATCTCGATCTTGTTCATAGAGAAGAACAAGATCACCTTCAGAGAAAACGCGAGGCTTGATATGCTTGTCGTATTGGGCCTTGACATGCTTTTTCTGAGCTTCTATAACTAGGGTGGCATCGAGTCGAGTTTCGTCCAATCGCATAACATACAATAGACGTTCTTCCTCGACAGAAGTGTTGGGTAGGAGTTCAACAACTAGTTTTAAAGATGGTATCTCGCATTCAATAGGGAGAATGGCTTCCACACCATAGACTAACCAAAAAGGTGTAAACCCAGTAGCGGACTTGACAGATGTCCGGTACGCCCACAATGTCGAAAACATCATTGCTTGCCAACTTGTTTTATGAATCCCTATCATTCGTCGGAGCATAGTTATGAGAACTTTGTTAATCACTTCGACTTGGCCATTGGCTTGTGGGTAATAGGGCGTTGAGTTATCATGGTGAAGACCCAACTTTTCAGTAAGTTTGGACATCATAAAATTCCTAAAGTGGCTACCGTGATCGGTGAAGATAGCTTGGGGAACACCAAAATGAGCTATGACGTGATTAAAAATGAATAATGCTGCGGTCTTTCCAGTGTTGTTAAATGTCGGCATCTCCTCGGCCCATTTCGTAAAGTAATCAATGGCTACAATAATGTAACCATGCCCCCCGACCGAGTGAGGGTGACATGTCATGAAATAGATGCCCCATTTTTCAAAGGGACCAACGGAGACCACAGGGTGAAGAGGAGTGGGATGTGACCGGATCTTGTTATTATAGGTCTAGCAGGCATGGCATTTCTGAACGACAATGATATAGTAGTTAAACAAAGAAGGCCAAAAATACCCTTCTCGTAAGATCTTCTTGGCAGTAGCATACCCAGACATATGACCACCACATGCCCCAGAATGGCAGTCATTTAGAGCTTTCTCGGCTTCGTCGAACATTAGACAATGTCGAAAAGCAGAGTCAATCCCCCGACGATAAAGAGTATCCCCGAGGATAATGTATTGACGAGATTGATAGCGTATGCGGCATCAGTCAGTACTAGACAAAGTTGGCCGGAAAGTCTGGGTTTGGAGATATATAATGATATCCCCATACCAAAGATCATCAGTGATGATAAGGAAAATATATTCATCGGGTAATGAATCCACTGCTACATTTTCTGTTGCAGAATGGGGAAAATCGCATATCAACTCAGCAAAAACTAAGGACTTCTTGGACTTGGCACGTTCGAATTCCAAGTCAAACTCCTGGAGTATCATAATCCATTTGGAGTATTTGCCCCCTAGCAATTGATGTGTCAGAATGTGTTGTATAGGGTTGCAATGAGAAATCACCGTAGTCTTGCGTGAGAGGATATAGTGCCGGAAGTGTTGGACGACTTGAACGAAAACCAAGGCCAGTTTCTCGACATGTAAATACTTGATTTCAGTAGGCGTGAGACTTCAAATCAAGTAGTAAATAACATGTTCGTCGTTAGCATCATCCTTCTGAACGAGGACCATACCAATAGTGTACTCTGAGGCAGCAAGATAAAGGAAATAATCACGACTGTAATCGGGGGGAAAAATAAGCGGAGCACGCATTAGGGACAATTTCAAATCCTCAAAAGCATTGTTGGCAATGGTATCCTAGACGAACTCTGAATCCTTCTTTAATAGCCGCGTAAATCCACGAGTTATCTCAGCGTAATTTGGGATAAAACGACGAAGAAAGTTTTCTTTCCCCTACAAACTTTGCAACTGGTGAAGTGTAGAAGGAGGAGGGAGATTAAGGATCACCTCGACCTTTAAAGGATCCACCCGGATCCCTTCACGCGAAACAATAAAACCTAGAAGACGACCGGATTCCACGCAAAAAACACACTTATGAGGATTCAAAAATATGGTAGAACCGATAGCGGACGAAAATGGCTTGGAGGTGTTTTGGGTGATCGACTCTGTGCATTGAATGAGCAGGTAAATCGTCCAAATATGGTTGAACAATGTGCTTGATATCATGGAAAGCATAAGACATAGCGCATTGAAAAGTTGTGCCAGCGTTCTTGAGACCGAAAGGAAGTTTTCGATAGGCAAAAGTACCCCAAGGAAAAATAAAAGCAGTCTTATGTTGATCATCGGGAGCAATGTTGATTTGATTATACTCGGAGAAACCATCCATAAGAGAGAAGATTTCACTTCCGGCGCAATCGTCGACAATCTGATCGACGAAGGGGGTAGGAAAGTTGTTTTTGGGACAAGCTTTTTTGATATCCCTATAATCAACGCATACACGAATGGTGCCTTGTTTCTTATCAATCGGGACAAGATTGGAAACCCAGTCTGTAAGAGCCACCGGATAAATAAATCCAGATTTAAGAAGTTTTTCGACCTCGAGCTTTATAGCAGCCGCGGTTTATGTGGGTGAACTGGATGAAGGTGTTTCCGGATGGGTTTAGCGCTAGGGTATGTCTTTATCTCATGTATCACAATCGTAGGATCGATACCCGACATTTCTTCGTAGCTCCAGGCGAAGATGTCACGAAATTCCTTGAAAAGGGAGGTGTAGGTGACGATTTCGTCGGAAGAACACGAAGCTCCAATGTGGACATTCTCGATGATTCCAGGTTTAATGGATATGTCAATGGGAATCGTGGGTGAGATATTACTTAAGTTCCCTTCGGAAAACACATCATGTGCAGACTCGGGAACAATCGAAATGACAACAACGATTGACGAAGTCGAAATCCGTTGGTAGTTCTCGAGGGGATGTTGCTCCCGAAAGAGGATGGAACGATGATGTCCATCGTCCCAAGGGGTGTCCTCCATGATGGACATGATCATCTCTTCAGTGGGAAAAATAACACGAAAAGGATCGGGAGACAACTCACCAAGAGGAGTAAAAGGTGTTGCCGATTGAATGGCCTAATAGGCAGATTCGACCGGACTTAACGACATTTCATTGCCGAAACGAAGATGATCTCCGGGGTCAGGTACTATCCAGGGGTCGTGAGACGCAGGAAGTTCGTGAGGCAAGGTGGAGATCATGTTGATGGAAGAAATAGACGGGCGTGGAACATCGGGTGGTGGAATGGGGAAAGTACTCATTAACGAAGAATCCTTGAGAAGGCCTACACCGACGGTCTCATAACCTGATGGGGTTTTAGCGATAAACGGTATGTTGCTGGTATGGGCATCGGAATTGAAGAAGGCTAGTTGATCGATGATGACAAACTTACCTTGATGTGGGAAACGTAGCACACGGAAAAGGGTCAACACAACTGCGCACATGGAATCGATCCAGCTGCGGCCAAGCAGAAGATTATAATCAAGGGGAGCGTCAAAGACTTCCAATTCGACTTGGACCATTTTTCCTTCTAACGTGATGGGCAACGAAGGAAGAACACTGAAGGGCTTAAAACTGGAGCCATTGAAGGCTTTAAGAGTGTTCTAGGATTCACTCAAGGAAGGAGAGCCAATGGCTTTCTAGCAAGCAAGAGACATAACACACGTCGAGGCACCCTCATCAATAACGGTTCGACAAAGGTTTTTGTCAGAGACAACCACTTGGATCTAGAACGAAAGTTGAGGGGGTAACCTTGGAATGTGGTCTTCCAAGTCAAATATTATTAGATTCGTATTCGTCGGATCAATTCCACCGATATCTTTCAACAGTGCCTTTCATTGTGTAGGACAACTTTGAAGGACTTCAAGGGCTGACATCGCAGAAGGTGCTTGGGCCAGATCTTCAACAATGTTGTAGTTCTGGGTGACACAAGCATGAGGATTGAAAGATGATTTCCGAACGACACCCTTTGGGGGGGGTCGCAGAATTGTGTCGAGGCTCGATCGTTCGAGATGAAGAGGACCATTGGTGGGTGGAGTCGCAGGAGAGGGTTGTACCAAGGAAGGGGGTAAATCATCAACCTTCTCCTTAGAGGGAGAATAATATTTGGCTCGAGTAGTGAGTGCAACATTGTTCTACTTAGAATTGCCACTACACATCAAAACATAGGAGGTGGTAGAAGATGAAGGTTGATCATGGATGACCAACTGAGCCTGTTGTTGAGACGGGAAGGGTTGTGTAGGTGGTTTTGGAGCTCCTTGAAGGAACTTATTGACCTCGGCACGTCGTGGACAATCCTTCGTGTAGTGATCATCACCACAGATAAGGAAAGGGTATCAAGGTTTGCGCTTATCCTGATCATCAACAGGGGTAGTTTTGGTTTGCTCTGCTTGATTATTTTTTCCCTCCTTATTCTTACCTCTTCCCCTTTTAGATTTGTTTTTACCGGTTGGGGTAGATTGAACTGCATTTACCTCAGAAGTCTTGCCGGTGGGAGGGGCAGGAGATGAAGCATTTTGAACATTAGAAGAAGTATATTTAGGGTTTGTGCTTGAAGCAGAATGTGGGTGGGCCTGGGCAGAGCCAATCACACCGTCAGCTGCATGCAAAGCAGCTGGAGTTGTTGAAGCGTTGGAAGTATTAGGACGAGGTAAGTAAGGTAGTAAATCGTAAAGGGTTCCCGTTTGTGAGTAAACGAGGTCAAGATATTGAGCACGACTGATAGCCTACTCTTCTATGACTACACCACCCATGGCAATGTCCTTACCAATGTCATTCACAAATGACTTGGTGAACCACTCCGCATGAAACTGATCGGGGAGCTCAATTTTAATGAGACGTCGTCTCCTTCGCCACTCATGGATGTGATCAGAGATATGAGTGCCTTTGTTCTGTTTGAAAGAAGTCAAAATATCGGTCCCCGTGTCATAACAGATCAGTAACTGGTAATGCGTAAGGAAAGCCATAGCTAGGGTGTTGAAGTCAGAGAAGAAACCTCGTGGCAATTCGATATACCACTTCGCAACAGAACCAGTAAGGATTCATTGAAAAAGACGTAAACGAATAGAGTCATCCATCAATGAGTTGGATGAGCACCATAGGTGAAAAGTTATAACATGATTGTTGGGATCCTCTCCCGCTTTTCCGTTGAATTTAGGAATGTCCGATGGAAGCTTGGCTGGTATAACAGGCCATTGGGGAGAGTGACGAATAGGGTCATTTAAAATCCTTGACAAATCCGACAAATCCAAAGTGGTAAGAAAGGGTAACTGTCGATTCACTTGCGGGTACTGGTGGCTTTGGGGAGGAAGCCCCGTCGGCAAACCAGTAGGACCATAAGAAGTATGCATATAATGTGAAGACCCAGGCATATTTGGTGGGGGTTGGAGAGGATAGTAGCTCATAGGATTATACCTTGGAACAGGGGCTTGAGTTTGAGCATTCGCCCCCAAAATGGGATTAAATGAACCTGGATATGGTTGGCCCATACTAGGGGCTGTTACGGATGCAGCTGGGAACTTCTTCCCCCCAGACATTTGAGGAGGATTTTGTATCAATTGATTCCAATACTGGGCCAAGGAAGGAGGTATGTTTTTCCCATAGGGTGAGGTCGGTCCTCCCATCAAAGGTGGTGTGCCAATTGGGGGTTGTGTTCCAATTGGGATTTGTGTTCCAAAATGAATTTTCGCCCTGAGAGGGGGTTGAGTCATGCCACCTTGATGAAATTGTCCACCAACCAGAAACTGATAATTTGGAGTGAATGACAGAATAGAACCACTAGGATTAGGATTGCCAGTAGAAGATGAAGAAGGTCCTCCAAAAGGAAATTGAGGGAGTGTTGGAACAAAACTGGGAAGAAAGTGCCCAGAAGAAGAAGGACCACTAGGAGAGCCAGATGGAGTTTGCGCAGGAGTAGTAATGGAAGCACTCAATGCACGGTATCCAGGTGGTAGTGTTGGAATGATGTTGGGCGTTCACGATGTGTTGATGGGAGCAAGACTAACTGCAGTAAACCCGGTTGGAACACTCGTAGTAGCTGTGAGATGGGCCATTTCGACAGGGATGGTAAAACGATAAGCAGTGGTCAACGGTACTATCTCTGTACTAGAGATATCGGAAATCACACGTGGGTTGATTTCGGAAATCACAGGTGAACCTGGACCAAAAAGGTCCCGTCGAAAAACGCCCGTAGACCAAAAAGGATCATGTTCCCCAGGTCCAAATGGAGATCCAGATTACACAACAATTAAGTCTTCGGAAGAGTTTGCTCGCATAAAATGTCTCTCAGAATCGGGGTGAAGTCTAAAGTCCTCTCGAGTATTTGTAATTCGAAAATGTTCTAGAGAGTCAGTGCATTCCACTTGCGGTGTGGTGACGACTGGAACTTCACTTTGCCAAGGAGAACCTTTAAGTGTACTTGTAAGCAAGGGTTGAGAACCTTCTCGATGCTCTAGAAATAAACCCTGCATTCTATGTGAACAACGTGGAGGAGCTATCGTAAACGAGTGACAAACTTCGCAAAGAAAATCCTATGGTCAACTTCGAGAAACAAACAACACTCGCTAGTAAAAAAAATCTAGGAAGCAACACCAAACAAACAAGACCTTCTAATTTCGAAGCCACTAGTTGGTGATGAAATCCAACGTCGCAACAACGAGACAAGAAGGGGCTGGGCTAGGGTGGAAAATTTACACTGATGACTTGCTTAATGAACTTACACCCTGGTGCAAGCTCCCACACATAATCGTGGGTATACCCTCCAAGGAGCCCGAGTGAGTTTGGTCAACGTCAATTCCAGGTACCATGAAGACTTTCCCCTTCACAGTCACCTCGTGTACTATAAAGATAGGCCACTAAGGTCACCACCAACAACAATAAATCCAGGGGGAACAGTCGCCAATCCGATCCACACGCAAGGACAGGGTATCTAGCCCAAAATCAACTCAAAAGGTTTCCACTCATCATTGTGGGTATACCTCTGAGTGATCTCTGTAATACGTGCAATCTCTACACTGAAATCAACAAAGCAGGGTGAGTAACTCTGTCAATATCAATGCGACCTCGTGCTTGACCCTTGTGTGAGAAGGGCTTCCCAGGACAAGATGTTGCAAATGGAATTTAACATTCTCTAACACAAGATGCTATTGTGTGTTTTATGCTTTTGGAGAGTGTATCTCTCTTCCTACTCCAAAGCGCTAGCCTGGCTAAATGTTGGTGTAATAGAGCTCGAGAAAAGAGTTACTAGATAAATTTTACAATTGCGCAGTGTTATTAAGAGCTGTTGTTTACTCAAAGGAAATGGAGATGAAACTTATGTTGTATGACTCTGACCCAACAATGCATGGATGAGAATGAAATATAGCAATTTTCGTTCAATGAATCCTATGGATGGGAGGGAAAGAGAAAGTTTTCCAGATCAACCTGGAACTACAATACAATTTTCTTGAAAATGAAAATGCAACAAATCACACATCAATAACAATTCTCTATTGTGTCTTTTTCAATAATTTCAACAATTGATTTTCAATGTTTTCGAAGACGAAAAAGATTTTTTGAAAGAAAAACTTTTGTTCACTTTTCAAAAAGGACCAACACTATGATAGTGAGAGCACTGAAAATAAAAAATAATGAATAAGCAATGATAAAAACCCAAATCATTCTTTCAATGAAAACAAAAATAAAAAACAAACCACTCTAGTCTTTTTAATTGCATAAGAAAAGTGATCGTTCAAACAATAAGCAAATGATGAAGACCAAGAAAACTCAACTTTCAACCGATCATCGGTCCTTAACTAATCAAACACACTAAGATTCCGAAAGTAGAGAGTATGGTTTTGCCAAGAAAAGTCAAGAAACGAAAGTCAAGATAAAAGTGACAAGACAAGCCTTGGAAATCCTAATACTATCCATGCATGAAAATGAAAACAAGAAAGACATCAATCAATGGTCCAAGAAACTCTTATGAGGCACCTAGACTGATCTGGGCAGTTGAAGATGCCAAAAATCAAATCCAAAAGTTTGAGAAAATGGGTTCGCAGGCTGAGAGTGTTACACAGTGCGAGAATTAGGGATTCTCGCAGGTGACCCTTGAGCAGAGTGCGAGAACCTCGCACTGAACCTAAAGGCAGGATGCGAACTCTATAGATTCTCGCAGGCTATAGTGAAGTGCAGTGCGAGAACCTCTGAAACTAGTTAAATTTTTGGAAAATGAAAGAAAATTTGAAAAGAACTCTGGACCCAGAGGGTCTATCAGGATATCCTGAAGACTCAGAGATTGATAGGAAAGGAGAAAAGTAAAACCAGATCAAATGGCCACAGAAAAACACCAAAATACACCAAGAAAATGGGATGGTCCCCAGCGGAGTCACCAATTTTGTTATCAGACTAATTGGTAGGTGCAGACACTAACAAATCTCCCTAGATCCACCTGGATCTAGAACAAAACAGGACAGGACATGACTCTTTCCCTAAGTTTTGACCATTGAATTAACTAGTAGGAAGGAACAAGTAACATACCTTTATATCACTTCCTAGAGTCTCTGTTGCTCCCGCTTCGCTTCGGTGCTCTCGTGAGGTCAAGATCAAGACAACACAAACCAACCAAAGTGAAGATAGCACGATATATTCAATAGTCAACTTATGCGTATGATAAAGGAATTACACAATAAAGTGAGAATATCTTTATAGGAAAGGGACATGCCTCTGTATCATATTGATTGAAAGTAAATATTACAACCTGATAGCCTTGATGTCGCAAGCTTCCTTTCAATGGCTCTTGGCTCCAACACACACACTTGCTCAATCCGTGCATGAAGAAGATCAAATCCTCTTGATAGACTTGCTAGAGTCTCCAAGCTGTTGTTCAAGCTAAGTCCTTCACACAATTCTTTCACCAATTCTCCAATGAATATTGCTTAACATTTTCCATGAGAATTCCCTCAATATATAGGAGAGAATGAGATAGTTACTTGGATAAGAATGATCCCACAATATCAGGGAATCCAGTACAAGGATAACCATTAGAATGCCAACCCATTCTTCTAGAAGATTCCCTTCTAGAAGCATCGAGAATTCATCTTTTTCCATGCTTTAGGAAGAGTTCGCACCCTGGATATTCAACACAGTGCGAGAAGTTCGCACCCCAGCTTAAAGCAGCCTGTGAGAATCAGGCATTCTCGCACCCTGGGATACTAGCAGCCTGCGAACCCTCTTCAAAAATGAGTTTTCTGGGAAGAGATGAAAGTAACTTTTCTCAGGAGAAAGTTCTTATGAAGAGCCTGAGTACACCATCATCAATACATCATCATGACGACCAAAATCATGGGTAACAGTTGACCTCCTCTAAAACAACAAATCGCATTCAATGCGTTTTAACCGCCGGTGGCTTCTAGAAACAAGGTGAGCCAATAAACGCCCAACATAATAACCCAATCTAAGTTGTTATAATCTTAGTAGTTGGAGGCCATGAGCAAAAATAAAAACCATGTATCTAATTCACCCATCGTTGGCCTTCGATATGATAACCACCAAATCGCCCATGGTTTTAGTGCAGCACAAAGTGGCGGATGGAGTACCGGACGGAGTGATGAATGCAAAAATGACCTGTGATTTTTCCATGTGATGCATAGAACGCAAATTAGTTTCTTGGAATCATTAAAACATGATGAATTATATTCAAAACCATCGTAAAACATAAATCATACATACCTGGTATGAACCATGACGATTTAACACAAAAACTCTTCAAGAATCTTCAAAAAAGGAAAATGCACATACACATTTGGCCAAAAAGGATCTAATTATCGTCATTAAATTAACCATATCATGGGCCCAACAGAAGGCAAAGAAATGACTAGTTTCATTTATGAGTTATCTCAAAGCACACTAAGATCGATACACTTGTTGATAATGGATCACAAGTCAATCTTATTTTAGAGCAAGTTGTTTAGAATTTGAGATTGGAAACTAGGCCTCATCCGAGACCATATCCTTTGGGTTGGATTTGTGACAATGCTCAAGTACATGTAGCTAAGAAATTTAAGTTAGGGTTTGTGATCACATCCAGTTTCATTAATGAGGTAGAGTTAGACATTGTTCCACTTGACATTTGTGGGATAGTTTTGGGAAGTCCATACTTGTATGATAGGAAGACCGTTTTCTATAGGGAACAAAACAAGTATCATCTTTTCAAGGATGGGATTGAGTTCATTGTGAGAGCTCATCATATGAAGACTAACTTGATAGTTTTCACTACATGGCACGTGAAAATGATAGTTAATTCTAGTATCCACGATCCAGATTTACAACCTATGGTTGAAATTAAAACAGGTCCTTTGGTTGATGGTGTTCATGCTAAGAAGGGAAAATATGTTGATGGCTCATTCTTTTTTCGCATCTGTATATTTAGTTTTGTTGTTCAGTTTATTACTAATCAATGGAGTATGGTTAGCTCATGAAGTAATGAATGGCAGAGTTTGTTAATTTAAGAGAATGGTTAACTTGGTCAACAATGTTGTTTTAGCCTTTGTTATTATTTTGATGAGTAAGGTGCTCGTTATCCAAGAATGAAGAATTATTCATGACAAGTGAGGCGAAAGTATCCTCACTTCATTTCTGAATGATCCATACGTTTAGAGGTCCAAAAGTTATTCAGTGGGGAGGTGTGATCCAGGAGGATTTGGAATGCTAACAAATTTATCATCTCAAATGCTTTTGAAAATGAATTCATCGAGTACAACTCAATGATAGCTTTCCAATGAGGGAAAAATTGCCTCAAAAGGACTTCGTGTGGAAAATTTATGGCCTTTGGAAGTTTGGAAAAAAAAAAGGCAAAATTCAAACATGGGGTGCCACGTGGCAAGTTCATAGGTAGCCACGTGGCCTGTCTGTGCAGGTCATAAAAATGATAGGATGACTTCATACCAACATCAACAGGATGACATGGCAACACAATAGAGTACCACGTGTCACCCATAAATGACATTTTTGGGGGTCTAGTTGGACCAATAAAAAATTTCCACAGGTCATTTGTATGATGACGTGGAAGGTGGAACGTACAGTCAACATATGTATGCTGACATGTCAATGAATAGGCAGTGACGTGGTAGAGTGATGATGCAAGCAGGTGAATGTACTACAAGTGGACCAATCAGAGAGTGCCACGTGGCATTCTCCTATTGGACAATAATTCATAAGGGAGAATAAAATTAGTTGGGTTGGATGAGAATCGAACCCATGACCTATGGTGGAATATTCCTAGAATATTCCAACAACTTAGCAAAGATTCCACCTACCATTGTGCCACATGCATTAGTTTGTTAAAACAACTAAATGAATTAATATATTAGTTATATAGTTGTAACAAATAAACCAATGGATATGCTAATTGGTGGTTTGAACCCGGAACCTCTGGGATATTTTCCAAAATCTTAACCACTATGCCAACCATTTATATTATGAAAATTTATGACAATTAATTAATTTTGTTTCAAAATTAATTTGGTTGTAACAATGCCAACAAATTTAGAATCGTTTTTTGGCCTATATAAACTCAGTGCTCGACCTTCATACAACATGGAAATGTGTGCCAAGAGTGGTTTTGCATAAAATTTTGTGCCAAGTTCTTATTTGTATCGTTTTGCATGAAAGAGGTGTTCCTATGTTAGATTTATCTCGTTTTGCGTGTCATTGAGTTCTTTGAGGAAGGTATAGAGCGTTTATACTCATTTTTCTCATAATTTCGAGGGGAATTTGATTGTGATGTCAGTTTTCTGCAAAAGTGATTTGTATGAAAGTCTTAGTATATATTGTCATTTATGAGACCCATAGTCTCATTATGCATGTAAAAGGGATTTTTGGGTACCTGTTAAGAACATAGTCAAGTTTATACTCATTTTTCTTACAATTTCGAGAGGAATTCAGTGGTGACCTATGTTTTTGGGATTGAGTAGAAAACATGAAGGGTGTCTTCAAAAACTTGTTTTTTCATTTTATTTCATCAAAGTATTCATTAGTGTTAATGAATTTTGTGGATAAGTAAGACATTCACATGCTATTTGCAAACAATAAAATATGATCTTCATTTCCAAATCTAGTTGGATTTTTATATATACTTAAGAACTAATTTTATATCTAAGGATTGTCGTATCACCTATAAAGTTTAGTAGTTATAAGGGTCAAGTTTGGGGATTATGGGGTAGGTTTTTAGGGTATTAGAGGTTAAATGTTATAGGGGTTTAAGTGGTTATGAGTTAAGGGTATGAAGTGAGTTGAGGTTAACAGTGATAGGGGTTAGATATTTATACAAGATCATTTTTAGGGGATATCATTTTTTCAGGGATTGTTTAATATAAGGGTTAGGTTATAGAGGTTATTGTTTAGTTTTTATAATAGTTAGGGGAGGATATTGTGAGTTGTATGGTTTAGGAGTTATATTGGCTAGGGGTCATACGACTTCAGGTTTATAGGATTTATGAGATCGTGGTGATAAGGGTTAGGGATTACATGTTATAGGGGTTTAGTATTATATGGATTAAGGGATATAATAGTTAATACTTAGGGATTTATTATAATGGTGAAGAAGTAGTTCAAAGGATTAGTGTTACACAAAAAAAAAATCGAATTAAAATGTGTCTAAATTGAAACTATGTGCTTGGGTGGTGCAACAAATGTTTTATAAGTGTGTTTAAATAAAACACAATAATGCAAGACCATAAACATTGGTTATATAACCAGAAGAAGTGGTTTCGATAATATGTAAGTGGGCAGTTAGAGTTCTAGTGGTAGAGAAAAAGGAGGTTAAGGTTATTTCAGCGGGGTTCCAGAGAATGGAAAGACCTCTTGCCGCCCCTTTCCCATTAGTGGCAATGACTTGTTAGTTCTTCTAGAATTTAAAGGCCAGAGTGTCAAGAATATTTCTAGGGCATTTGGTTTCTTGGAGGAGGATCGAGGTAGGGAATTCTTTTAAGATAGGTTTCTTCATTGTTCTATGCTTGGATTTTCCATTGAGGCCTCAAATGTTCTAGGAGAGAAATTTCATGGGGAACAATGAGGGTTAAGAGGGAATGAGTCAATCATTAAGATGATTCATCTTGAGTTAACCAACATTTCTCCAAGTTCTTGCAGAAGTTGTTTGTTTCTCTTTCTTCCTTTTTTCTTCTCCTCCTTGGACAACTTGACTGTATCTTTCAGGATGTGAGTTTTAATTCCTAAAGTAGAGGAGGAGGAGGTTGGATTACCTTTTGAATTAGTTGAATGCCCTGCTTTTCTTTTTACTAGCGCATCTTTGCCCATATGAATTTTTTGTTCAGGGATTGAGTTAGGGTCTTGTTGTCTCCAAGTTGTTGCCAAAGATTTCAAATCAAGGTTAGTTAGCTCCATTTATTCTTCATCTTCTAATTCCCCTTTGTCCTCGTTAGTGTTTTACATATTTTTGTCTCGATCTTGAATATTTTTTTCTTCCAGTTCCATAATCTTTCTACGCTTTGTTTTCTCTTCTTGGTATTTGTCTATAATTTGAGGTTCTTACTAGATGATTTTATCTTCATCTATGGGAGCAATAACTTATTGATATTCCTCTGGGAACTCTAAAGTGTATCAAAATTGTTGTTGGAGGTGATTTTAGATTGATTTGGAGGAGCCATTGTTTTTTTACTATTGCGTATTTTGGTGTTCATTGTTTTAAATTGTTCTGCATCTCTCGTAGTATTGGCTTTGTAGATTGACTATTGTTTGTTGAGAGGACAATCTATGAATACATGTCCATGCTCATAATGTTTACAACATCTGAACGTAATATCTTCATAATCTATGGATTGAATCCATTCATTGTCTTGATACCTAAGTCATATTGAGTCTGGAATTGTCTGAGAAACATTCATTTTGAGGATTTTGACCCCCTAAAATGTTGTTTAGATGCTCAAAATGACTCTGCAAGTTTATGACCTTTGAAATCTTGAAAATATTCATAAAAAATGATTGGTTTAATGTTTTATTCTCTCTTTTATTTCTTATTTATTTTCTTTCTCTTTCTCCTTTTATCGACGATCATGATCTATTCATACCCATGTTTGCTTCCATGCAGTACAAGCAAATGGACACTACAAAACACTTGTCTATACTAACCTATCCAACCCACATTCTCTTCTTGTTAAACAAGAATCATAATCATTCCAATTGTTTCCACTCGCCTCTTTCTATAACTCACCTTCACTGCAACCTGCCTTCTATTGCAACTTGTATTCTATTGCAACTTGCCTTCTTCTATAGCTCGCCTTCTTCTGAAACTTGCATTCTACCGCAACTTGCCTTTTGTTGTAACTCACCTTTTGTTGCAACTCTCCTTCTATTGCAACTCTCCTTCTATTGAAACAATGCTCTCATCAACATATTGGCCCTAAAAAACACATTTTTCTCCGATGTATCGACTTCTTTTCCCTATTGACGTATTGGTGCTAAAACTCATTCTTTTCCGATAAAAATCCATCTTTATCACCGACGTTTTCACATCTTCTCATTGACGTTTTGGTGATGGAACCTCATATTCTTATTGATGTTTCAACGATGAAACCTCATCTTCTTACCATTGTTTTGGTGATGAAACCTCATCTTCTTGCCGACATTTAGATGATGAAACCCCCTCTTCTCACCAACGTTTTGGAGACAAAATCTCATCTTCTCATCGACGAAATCACATCTTCTTACTCATGTTTTTGAAAAATCGCATCCTTGTCGTCGGCCTAAAATCACATCCTTGTCGTTGGCCCAAAAATATATTTTCTTGTTGATGTATCGATAGAATATTTACAATATTCATCGATACACATTATATCGACGACTAAGGTAAATCTTCATACTTAGTCAATTTTCATGATTTTTCGGACTTGTGACTTTCCCGGTTGTCGCGAAAACACCTGAATCGGTCAACTAAGATAAACTTAACCATTTAGAGGTCAAAACGACCTCCATAAACAACACCATATTACAAAAAAATGAATTTAGGGACTTGACCCCAAATTCCCATGTTGGGAAAAACTGATTTTTACCCAAAAACTACACACATATTACAATTTTCTTTGTTGTAGCATACCCATACAAGCCTGGTGTTCTAACCAAAGATCTGATACCACTATGTAGTGACCCCACTACATAAACCATAAATTGTTTTATGATACCAACTATAATTAAATGCAGTGCAACATAATTAAAAAACTCATGCATATAACATCACTATTAAAACATGAATGCAATTAATTTATCATTCTCACAAAAACATATAAATTGCTAAAAACTCATAGTTCATGCACAACAATAGAAACCCATGAATATAATTGGTAAATATAGATAGAAACACTTATATTTTAATCAACAAATGAGAAATCAATTGCAAGGAATGGACTTTCTTACCAATCGTAGATTTGTTGCTCCATATCTCAACACCAAATAACTCTTACAAAAGAGGGTGTCTCTTACAACCCAATTCACTCCCACAACAAACTAGTTTTTCCTACAACTATCCCAATCCTCTAGCTCTCTTCCCCTCAACCCACACAACCCAAGGAATGGGATCCTCCTTCACTGGACATAGTCCCTCAAGACTTCGTACTTCCCTCCAGGGCTCAAGAACAAGGTTGGCTAGGAATATCTAATGTTGGGGACTCTAGGGATGCTAGCTTCCCAAGAAAACTCACAGAACAACCCACTGTTCTAGGGAAAACATCTCACATAGAAAATATCCCTCTCTATAGGCATAAAATACTTTTTATTCATGCAACAAGAGCTAAAAAAAGCTACCCACAACACCTACTATGGCTACCTTCAAACTCCAATTCTCTCCACTCCCTTGCTTCTCTAAAAAATGCATTCCAAAAACTTCCCACATTGCTCATTCGAATTTCTCTTTTACCCATGAGATTTGGCTCACATTCCCCAAGGTTGATTGTACTCAACCAACCTATATTACATGTGTTTAATGATTGATCTCTCATACACTCAAAAGAAAATTAGAAGGTTCACTCAAAGTAATGATTTTAGGAAAGTGGGTTGGAATTAAAACCCATGAATAATTCCCCCCCATTGGACCCCTCTCTTAGACATTCCCCTCTCTTGTGGAAACTTAGCCCCCAATTAATCTATCCATGTTCGTCTACACCCGACATGAAATTTGTTTTATTAATATGATATACAATGTTTACAAATTAAATATTCAGGCCCACGTCCGTGCATCGTATTTAATTAGATGTTGCTAAAATGTGGATTATAAATGGGGATGTTACATGGTGGTGGTCAACGAGTGACCCATTATGTATCTTATCCATGCTGTACCATTTTGGGCATGGGATGCCATTTTGTATTTAGGGAATGAGATGTCATTATTCCATGGGAATGAGGTGCCATTATGTATCCGGGGCATGATGTGTGATTTTGAAAAAACTGTACAACTAAACCAATTTTGAACATATACACATTTCATGGGACATGTTTTATGAATTGTTCATGGTTTAATTTTTGAATAATCTTGTGTGTTTATTGAAGTGTTTTTTTATTTGATGTTGGTGAATGATTATGATGATGATTACTAAGGTATCTATGTTGAAAGATTTTCCTATTCTCTTTAATATATCTTTCTTTGTGTCCCTTTTCATTCTAATGAAAAATTCTTACACAAATCTATTGCAAAAATATTTGCAGTACTTCCATAGTGTTATCAAGGCCAAGGTGATGGATACCTTTGATTAAGATAAGTGTCATTCTATTATGAATAAGGTAGCGAAGAGATTCTGTTGCCCCACCAAAATTCTAGGCCAACTTCTCTCTTGGTGGCATGAACTTAGGTAACAACCCCTCCTTTACTTCACGAGTCTTGACATCATTAAGATCATTGTAGAACAACAAACATACCATTTAAGGCATCCTTTCAACGAACCACTCTTATAAGGCCACCATTTTGTCTACATCATTTGGAGTATAAATGTTGGCTAGGCCTTGCACACGGCATTCAAAATCAAACAGGGTCCATAAAACATGGTTTGAGGGATCAAGATTTAGTCTTATGTTGGATAACATCTTATGCATATTTTGGAGAAATCAAGGTTGTGGCCATTTTGATCTAAAATATTGTTTTACGGTATTTAAATCAACCTCAAAAGGATAAAATCCCCCTGTGTTTTTTAAGAGGTGGTACTCCTCTATTTTCTAATTGCATGCAAAATATAAACAATGTCTAAGAAGGACCAGGCTTATTCGAAATAAATATTCACATGCAATAATACCTGAGACAGGACCATGTATCTTATGAAAGAAACTATTTACAATATATAACATGATTCATGAGCCAATAAAGTATGAAAGTAAATAAGATGGAATTTACATCACAACATTTATCAAGACAATACCAATATTCAAAGAAAGGAAGTAAGAAAATGTGGACCACATATGGTAGAGAACTCTAAATGATCATTTCATTAGACACGAAAAATATTATGATAGATACACATTTGAAATCTCATGATTGTATCAAAGTCTTTGATATTCCAATAATGTAATATCCCAAAACAGTTCTCTCAGAACCTCAAAAAATAATATATGTCTTTAAAGGATAATGTCTTGAAATAAAATATTTGCATTTGTCCTTCAAATAGGACTGGGATAGGGCTTACATAGACCATGAAATGAATAAACCAAGAAGACACAAGAAGAACAATCAAGGATCAACCATCTTTTCACAAATTACTAGGAAATGGAAGGAAATATGACAAATGATTGTAGAAGAATTATAATAAGGAGAGGAATAGGGTGGTTTCTTGACTCATTGTGATGGAAAGTTTTTATTTTATTTTTTGAACATGTTTGTTGGCCCTTGACCACGTTTTGAGGATCCTTGGTCATGTTTGACCTATTTTGGGACTTCGACAGGATGTCAAAGGTGGAACACAAGTCGAAGCGGAGATCGCGGGATCTCAGCCCCTTGTTTAGGGATTTTCGGGTTTTGGGCCTATGTAATGGATATGGGGATGTCGGCCCATGGGTTTACCCATTTTTAGGCCCATTTTGTAATGTATAAATATATGTCTAGGTGATGTAAGAGGAGACGATATAGGCATATGCGTGATGATGTGCTAAGTGCAAGTGATAGTTGTACATGCTTTGTGCATGTTGTGTGATATTTGCAAGGCTAAGTGCAAGTGACTGTAAGAGATTGAGAAGAAGCTTTGTGCTATAACCTAGCATGGGGAAGGAGGATCTAGCGAGGTGAACACAGATCTCTTGTCCTATGCGGAGTAGGATTTTGTGGCTCTATGCATGTAGAATATTGATAGAATACAATAAAAGAGAAGAAGAGTTGGTGGACATAGCCCCAAGCTGGGGGTGAACCATGTATATCACGTGTTTCTATTATTTGTGTGATGTATTGATGTGTTATGTGTTTAATTGCTTAGTTCTTTGATGTAGGTGAATGATAGATAGATATGCGATGATTTTTTCTTAATAATATGGATGAATGCTAGATATAACCTATGTGAATGTTCTTACTGCTCGAACATACTAGATCTGGGGGAATATTGCGATGCTCTGTGATTAGGGTTTTTACTGCGAAGTAAATACTGGTTAAATATTGATGAACTGTAACTGCTAAGTTCTTTGATATAATATTGAAATCACAGATCGGTGTCCTAGATAAGGTTGCAGACACTGGAGTCCTGCAACCACCCCTGCCTCTACCTCAGGTGAGACTTCATCTGCTTCGCAGGTGTTGCCGAAAGGGCCGGTAGTTAGGGTTTTGTTGGTGAGCTCTTGAGCGTTGAACCCTAGGTCTACCCCTGCGCCAACATTGTTACTTGCTTGGAGGTGCCTCTTTTGTAGAAGCTTGTTGTGGTTGAGGTGGCATAACTATTGTAATTGTTTCTTGCTGCTCTAGCTTAGTGATTTTGATTAAGGGTTTTCTTAACCAATCTTCAATATATTCCCTCATGGGGGCCATCGTGATCTCATGAGTTGTATTTATTTCAAACAATTCATTCTCCATTTCTCTTACGTCCATACCTGATTGGTTCAATGTGTTAGCTAGCTCATCATTTATGTTGATGTGTATGACTGGACACCTTTCTGTTTCTTCCTCGGAGAATTCTATTGATTTGGCGAACTCGTTTTCCCATAAAACTTTCAATAAACTAAGTTGGTCTAACAATTGTTGTTTAGATGAAAGTATTTTATCCATTAATAGACTTGGGCCATCAAGTTATTTCATGATATCAACAAGATTAAAGAACAAGTCACCTCTTTTGTTCTTCAAAGCATCTAATTGACTTATCATTTCTCTCAAAATTTGTATTCTCTTTAACCAACATGCATTAATTTGTTTCATCCAGATATTTGAAGGAAACTTTTTCTTTCTTCTGCGGATATCACTTAATCTTGAAAATTTGGCTGAGAATGTACCCACAATGTCCTTGTAGAAACCTTCATCATTCTCCATATATTTTTGAAGAAATTCTTTAAAATTTGTAATCCTTGTTGCAAAGTTGGCGGATCTCTGTGAAAGCTCCTAAATTTCTTGAATAAAAGCTATTCTTTTCTATATTCTATCTCCAACATATTTTCTTATTTCTTGCAGCAAACTTAATGAGACTTTACATTTGTTACTGCTTTTTGGGATATCTTCTAAAGTGAGTGATAGTTGAATTGTATTCAAAGGTTCTGGAAATAAATGTATTGGAATTAAATCTACATCTCATTCTTTTATTATTTGTTTTAATTCCAAATTTCCCTTTTCAATGTTGTTGACAGATTGTTTCATGGCTTCTCTGATTACTTCAAGGAATTGTACAATTTTTTATGGTGCAACCCCATTGAAATCGATTGTTGATTTCCATTTCTCGGATGTATTCTTATTTTTTGTGCTCACTTTATCAATTAATTTTTTTTTAGAAGCTTGATTGTGGGATGTATGGTGAAAAGTTACAAAATCCTCTTCAAATATATCTCATTCCTAAGTGACTAGGGATTCAAATATCTCTTGGCTTTCCAACAGTCTTTTCCCAGACCAACTGGATTCTTCAATAAGCTCATCCACATCCAAAGTTCATGGGATTTCTTGGGTTTCAGGTACACCTAACCTTTTTTTCTATGTATCCCTTTTTCTTTTGGTAGAAGTATATACAATATGAGATTTTTCAATATTTTTCTTTGGTGGGTCTTATCATTGCCATCATCTAAACTTTCGACCAATGTTTTCCTTATCTCCATACCATTGTTGTTAGTTTTTGTTCTTACCGTTGTACTCTTTTGAGACAGGGTCATTGAATTTATATTTCTATCCACTACTTCTCTACCATGTTGCCAATATCCCTCATTGGCATGAACTAATTCCTCCATGTCATTAAAATCTTGGTCGGCCAAAGTTTCAGAGAGATTCAAATTATCTCCAACCCTTCTTTAAACTGATTGATTTTGGTGAAATAAGAAGAATAACCAATTGGGGCCATGATACAGATTATTTTGAGAATGGAATTAAGGAAGAGATATAATAAGGACATACATAATGATATTTCAAGACACACAGAGATAAAGCAATACACAATTTTTATTAATGAATGAAATGTACAAAAACTATAAAAATATAGAATGAATGAACTTGCTAGAATGGTAGAAACTTATCTCTGAGAATTGATGTGACGACTACACTCATTTTCCATAATATGAGTACAATGAGGATCCAAAGGAATTTTTAACATCAATTATAAATTATAAAACCCTAACCTTGAGAGATGAAACACAAAAATGTTTGTGGGCCTCGATGGGGGTAGTTGATATGTCAACTTCTCGAGGGCATGAATTTTGCATATGATCACTATTTGGGACACTCGGTAGCCCGTTGGAAAGGTCTAGCTGAGAAGTAAACATTTTGACTAGGACTAGGACAAAGATTATGACCATCGCTTGGGCCCTACAACATCAGAAAAACTTCATTTAGGGCATCAAAATGGCCTTGGAAGTTCAGGACTTGAAAAACCGTAGAAAAACTGCCAAGGTGGAAAACTATGTTTTGATCCAGAGGAATAGGTGGGTGGCCACCGATATCCACCTAGATCATTCCTCCCCCCTTAGGAAGTAATGGTCCCCATTGCATCAAGTTCCTATGGGGGATGTGGAAACTTTTGTTGAATCTAAACCTTGGTGAGTCGCTTACTTTGTTGAAGAAGTTGTCTTGCTTGTACTTGGCATTAGCTTGTTGAAGGATTTCATGAACCTATAGTTGGAGGGGCTCGATATGTTCAACCGATGTGGTCATATGATCTTCGTATGAGTGTGGGAGGAATTTGTCGGTGAAGATGCAATATGAAAAGCTATATAAATGGGGGCTAATGGTTGGAACCCCAAGCACACCTTAAAAGAGTTGTGGCCAATAGAGATATGAAGGGCTTTGTTATATCCTTTCTTGACTTGGCAGTGTTGAGGCACCCTCATAGGTGAAGAAACAATATCTTTTCACTCTTCTACAATATTTTTGACCTGATTTTTTTTGGATAGAAAGGTCTTGGGTCAAGGTTGTAGTGGTCATAGTGTCCTTCTGTTCACCTTCTGATTGGATCGTGAAGAGGCTTAAATTTATGGTATGAGATATTACTTTACGACATTGGTTTGTCAGGACAATATTCAGAACTACCTTTGGTACCCTGCAGAGATCACCCTCCAGAGTAAAAATGAAACTACAGGGTTGAGACTCATAAACAACATGAAGCTTTCACATATATGGTTGGCCTAATATAACATCAAAAAATTCCAATGAGGTGACATGACACAATACCTCATCCTTGAAGGGATGGATGCCATAGGATAGGTGGAACTGTTTGCTAACACAAATATCTTTCCCTTGGAGATGCCACTCGATGTTGTATGGTTGGGGATGTGGTGTTGTTGACAAATATAACTAATTGACATCCTCTATTGAGATGAGGTTCTTTTAGATTGTGTTATCAACAATGAAATCTAGTGGGGTCACCTTCACCCACATATGTGAATAGAAGAGGCACTCCCCCTTCTCAAGTTCCTTTGGTTCTTCTAGTTTGATTGTTATGGTCGCAATGGTATCAATGGGTTCTACATCAATGATATGTTTCCTTTTATTATTTTCTGAATCAAAGTCTAATTTAGGGTTCAATTTTTTTTATTTGAGCTCATCCACTAATGATTGTTTCAAGTGACATTCATCGATGTTGTGCCAATGTATTTTGTGGAAGTTGCACCACTTTCCAGTGTCCTTCTTCATCTTCCCATTACCATTCTTTTCTTATGGCTTGAAATGATTGTCTTGAGGTTTGATGTTCTATGAGTTGGGTCTACCTTTACCATACTTTGGTTTCTCTAGATTTGCAGACCCAAACTCATGCTTATTCTTTTGCTTAAATTTATACTCAATTTTGACAGCCTATCAATAAGAAAATTCCAATTATGAGATGTCCAAAAACTCCATTTATGTTTGGATGTACCTATGTATACCCCCGCAGTATTTTAGAACCATATGCCACTCTAAGTCTCTGATACCCAACTTGGTGCGCAAGGTATGTAAGGTATTTGTGAAATCTTGAATTGTTTGGTCCCTCTCCTCATGCAGTTTGGTCCATCTCATGTATTGATCGTCATAGTTTCCAACAGGGCAATATTATTCCTTAACGACATCCATAAAAAAATTCCAAGTGGGTTCAGCCTCAAACATTCCAAACTCCTCTTTCGAATTTTTCTCACAATAAGTCTCCCATCAATTTTTGACATGGGGGACATCGTTAAGGAGAGAAATGGTGATATTTTATCTATCATAATTATTGTGGACAGAGAAAAACCTTCTAATAGATTTAACCACTTTTCCAAAGCATTTGCATTTATCTGACCTTCAAACAAGGGAATATCAAAATCAATTTGTACCTTGAAGGGGGCGACACTTCTAAAGTGTCGGTTTGAAGAAGATAAGTCTGTTTTTTTTGGAAATCGTAGAAGGTTTTGGGAAAAATTCTCCATCATTTCATCCCTATATTGCTTGAGAGATTCCTTTAGCAAAAAATGAATAGGATATCATACTTCCTCGTCTATATTTTCTTCCTCCATGGAAGGTTGTTGGGGTTGGAGAGGATGTTATTTCAAAGGATCAAGTAGTTCAAGTCCCAATTCATTATACCCTAACCTCATTGGGTACATGCACATAGAAACAAATAAAGAGTAGATTCCTCTGATACCACTAATCCAAATTATTTTGGTAACAAAATGAAGGTGGAGATATAATAAGAAAATCCACAGAGATATTGCAAGAAACACAGAGATACAATAATACCCAAATTCTATTAATGAACGAAATGTACAAAAACTATAAAAATACAGAGTGAATGAAATCATTAGAATGGTGGAAACTTATCTCTGAGAACATATGTGATGGCTACTCTCATTCACCAAAATATGAGTACAATGAGACTCAAAAGGCCTTTTTAACCTAAAGTATAAATGAGAAAACTCTAAACATCCAAAACCCTAACCCCAGGAGATGAAACACAAAAAATTTTATGGGCCTCGATGGGGGTAGTTGATACTTCAACTTACCAAGGGAATAAATTTTGCATACAATCTCCATTTGGGGAGCTTGGTATCCCATTGGAAAGGTCTAACCAAGAAGTACACATTTTGAACAGGTCTAGGCCAAAGCCTATGACTGTTTCCTAGGCCCCGCAACATAAACAAAACATAATTTAGGGCCTCAAAATATCCCCAAAAGTTGAGGACCCAAAAAACCATGGAAAACTTACGAAGGTGGAAAATTGTGTTTTGAGATAGTGGAATAGGTGGGTGGCCACCAATATCCACCTAGATTAGGCCATATGTGCAATAAACATATCATTTGGTTTGAAACCCTCAAGAAGTTCAACTTATTTTAAGCCAAGTTGATCAAGATGACCTACAATTTCATCCTAATGGGATATATGTTTTACGATAATTTCAATGATTTTCCAAGGCAGGGGAATGAATTACTTCTTTCTCTTCTCATTAACGAAGTGAGCCGAGGTCTTGTACTGCCTTCAAAATTCTACAAAAAATGTTTGTATGATACATAAAACAGGAGGAGAAAAGGTTTCTTGTCACAACCAAATAACCTTATGATAATATAATATTCAGTGGTTTCAAAAAATCCTTTCTCCACAAGAAAGTTGGCAACTTCAAGTGATAATACCAATGTATTAGGGACAAATACTAATTTTTTGAACTCTGAAATAATTTTTTTATGAATCATGTAAAAATAATATTGATTTTTGTGCCTCCAAAAGGATGGATATTAGGCGAAGACTAGTTCCACCCTAAAATCAATATTCATTTCCCTAAGGAATTCTACAAACACATGGCAATAATCTACGGTGAAAATAAGATAGGATGCCATATAAAATTTCTAGGTCTTTTTCAAATTACTCAATTGAAAAGACACTTCACTAGAAACAATGTCGCCCTAATCTATGATGACATTTCCATATAGATAAAAGTGAAGGACATAGATGATATTTCTTGGCACAGATGTTGTGGATTCCATGCCAATAATACGAGAAAATAACCTAGAAAATTCCTTGTATGGGTATTTCAAGGAACTTACCTCAATCTTGGAATCACTAGTGTTTTTATTTGGGTCGACCATATATTTACTAAGGGATTCTTCTCCTCCTTTACACTTTCTGAGGAATTCATTAGCCTCTTTTCCCTTGAATCCCATGGTATATGTAGGGAGACGTAGAATTATGGTAAATACCGAAGGATCTAGAAAGATAGGATATTGTCCTTGGAGTTGGATTATTCTATTTTACAAATTGAATTTATTTTCACACCATTGAATGAGCTCTCTAAAATCTATTACCTACAAAACACAACTAGCAAGGGTATGTCTGAAGTCAAGACATGGTTCATATTTTTGTCAGTTGAAGTGAGGGCGTTGTAGTAGTTGTATGCTCGCGACCACTATAAATATCGATCTTCATGCCCAAGTGTATTTAGTGTATCCTCGTAATAAAATTCCTTTCTCTTACTTGACATTATTTTCTCTGATTTTTAGCTTTGTCAATAGGTGGAACTACTATCAATATTTACAACTTGGCATTTTAGCTCTTATTTAATTTACCACATATTTATTGCATAGTTTAATCATCGTAATTATTAATTCAAAGTTGTCGGACTGCACGACAAGATTTTTTAATTTATTACACAGTCTATAGGATCTTCGTTAATTTAATAACGACATTATGTTCACACAATTGGTAGCTAATATGGAGGGGAAAATAAATGATATGGGAAGTGATGATGGGATGTCATGGAAGATGAAAAGTGGTTAAGCATGGAGGTGCATTATAGGGAATGAAAGGGGCATTATGTAGGATGCAAGATTGTAGGTCAGTAGGCACACAGGTCTTAGAAAATATGTGGATGAAAAGGTAAAAGTGAAAGTACCCCACACCTGAAGTAAGAAAATTGACTAAGTATTGGAGAGGGTGATTTTGTGGGTTGTGAAACTAAGAGGTACATTTTATTTTTGGAACGCCAAGAACACCTTAAAAGAGTTGTGTCCAATAGATCTATGAAGGGATTTGTTATAGCTTGTCTTGACTTGGCAGTGTGGACGCACCCTCGTAGGTGAAGAAACAATATCTTTTCACTCTTATACAATATTTTTGACCTTCTTTTGTTGGATAGAAAGGTATTGGGTTGAGGCTATAGTGGTCATAGTGTCAATCTGTTCACCTTTTGACTGGATCATGAAGAGGCTTAAATTTACGGTATGAGAGATTATTTTACGTCATTGGTTTGTCAGGACACTATTCATAACTACCTTTGGTACCCTGCATAGATGACCCTCCAGAGTAAAAATGAAACTACATGGTCAAGAATCATAAACAGCATGACGCTTCCACATATATGGTTGGCCTAATAGAACATCACAAAATTCCAATGAGGCATTATCACACAATATCTCATCCTTGAAGGGATGGATGCCACATGATAGCTAAAACTATTTGTTGATGCAAAGATCTTGTCCCTGGAGATGTCGCTCGATGTTGTATGGTTGGGGGTGTGGTGTTGTTGACAAATCCATATAATTGACATTCTCTGTTGATATTAGGTTCTCTTAGATTTTGTTATCAACAATGAAATGTAGTGGGGTCCCCTTCACCCACATATGTGAATAGAAGAGGCACTCCCCCTTCTCACAATCCTTTGGTTCTTTTGGTTGGATTGTTATGGTTGCGATGGTATCAATGGGTTCTACATCAATGATATGTTTCCTTTTATTATTTTTTGAATCAAAGTTTAAGTCAGGGTTCGACTCTTTTTCTTTGAGCTCATTCACTAATGATTGTTTCAAGTGACATTTATCGATGTTGTGCCAAGGTATTTTATGGAAGTTGCACCACTTTTCAGTGTCCTTCTTCATCTTCCCATTACCATTATTTTCTTATGTCTTGGATAGTTTGTCTTTAGGTTTGATGTTCTATGAGTTGGGTCTACCTTTACCATACTTTGGTTTCTCTGGATTTGCAGACCCAAACTCATTCTTATTCCACTGCTTAAATTTCTACTCAATTTTGAAAGCCTATCGATAATCAAATCCCAATTATGAGACGTCCAAAAACTCCATTTATGTTTGGATGTACCTATGTATACCCCCACAATATTTTAGAACCAGATGCCACTCGGAGTCTCTCATACCCATCTTGGTGCGCAAGGTATGGAAGGTATTGGTGAATTTTGGCATTGTTTGGTACCTCTCCTGACGCAGTGTGGTCCATCTCATGTATTCATCATCATAGTTTCCAACATGGTTATATTGTTCCTTAACGACATCCATAAAAAAATTCCAAGTGGGTTCGGCATAAAAAATTCCAAACTCCTCTATGGAATTTTGCTCACAATAAGTCTCCCACCAATTTTTGACATGGGGAACATCGTTAAGGAGAAAAAAGTTGATATTGTCTCTATCATAAATATTATGGACAGAGAAATAACCTTCTAGCAGATTTAACCACTTTTCCAAAGCATATGCATTTACCTGACCTTCAAACAAGGGAATATCAAAATCAATTTGTACCTTGAAGAGGGCGGCGCTTCCAAAGTGGTGGTTTGCAGAAGATGAGTCTGTTGTTGTAGGAAATCATAGAAGGATTTGGGAAAAATTCTTCATCATTTCATGTCTCTATTGCATGAGAGCTTCCTTTAGCAAAAAATGAATATGATATACTACTTCCTCATCTATATTTTCTTCCGCCATGGGAGGTTGTTCGGGTTGGAGAGGATGGTCTTTCAGATGCTCAAGTAGTTCAAGTCCCAACTCCTTATACACTAACCTCGTTGGGTACATGCACATAGAAACAAATAAAGAGTAGATTCCTCTGATACCACTGATCCAAATTATTTTGGTAACAAAATGAAGGTGGAGATATAATAAGAAAATACACAGAGATAGTGCAAGAAACACAGAGATACAGTAATACACAAATTCTATTAATGAACAAAATGTACAAAAACTATAAAAATGCAGAGTGAATGAACTCGTTAGAATGGTGGAAACTTATCTCTGAGAATAGATGTGATGTCTACTCTCATTGACCAAAAGATGAGTACAATGAGGCTCAAAAGGCCTTTTTAACATAAAGTATAAATGAGAAAACCCTAAACATCCAAAACCCTTACCCTAGGAGAGGAAATACCAAAAGTTTTATGGGCCCCAATGGGGGTAGTTGATACTTCAACTTCTCAAGGGTGTTACTTTTGCATATGATCTCCATTTGGGGATCTTGGTATCCCATTGGAAAGGTCTATCCAAGAAGTACACATTTCAACCAGGTTTAGGCCAGATCCTATGACTATTTCCTAGGCCCCACAACATCAAAAAATCATGATTGAGGGACTCAAAATAGCCCCAGAAGTTCAAGACCCAAAAAAACATAGAAAACTTACGAATTTGGAAAATTATGTTTTGAAATAGTGGAATAGGTGGGTAGCCACCAATATCCACCTAGATTAGGCCATATGTGCAATAAACATATCATTTAGTTCGAAACCCTCAATAAGTTCAACTTATTTTAAGCCAAGTTGATCAAGATGGCCTGCAAGATCATCCTAATGGGATATGTGTTTTGCAATAAATTTTATGATTTTCCAAGGCAGGGGAATGAATTACTTCTTTCTCTTCTCGTTGAAGAAGTGAGCTGAGGTCTTGTACTGCCTGCAAAATTCTACAAAAAATGCTTGTATGATACATAAAATAGGAGGAGAAAAGGTTTCTCATCACAACCAAATAACCTTATGATAATATAATATTCAATGGTTTCAAAACTCCTTTCTCCACAAGAAAGGTGGTAGCTTCTAGTGATAATATCGACGTATTAGGGACAAAGACTATTTTTTTGAACTCTGAAATAATTTTTTTATGAATCAGGTAAAAATAATATTGATATTTGTGCCTCCAAAAGGATGGATACCAAACGAAGACTAGTTCCACCTTAAAATCAATATTCCTTTCCCTCAGAAATTCTTCAAACATATGGCAATAATCTACGGTGAAAATAAGATAGGATGTCATATAACATTTCTGGGTCTTTTTCAAATTACTCAATTGAAAAGAGATTTCACTAGAAATAAGGTGGCCCTAATCTATGATGGAATTTTCATGTAGATAAAAGTGAAGGACATAGATGATATTTCTTGGCACAAATGTTGTGGATTCCATGCCAATAATATGAGAAAATAACCTAGAAAATTCCTTGTATGGGTATTTCAAGGAACTTACCTCAATCTTGGAATCACTAGTGTTGTTATTTGGGTCGACCAGATATTTACTAAGGGATTCTTCTCCTTCTTTATGCTTTCTGAGGATTTCATTAGCATATTTTCCCTTGAATCGCATGGTATATGTAGGGAGACGTAGCATTCTAGTAAATATTGAAGGAGCGAGAAAGACAGGATATTGTCCTTGGAGTTGGATTATTCTATTTTCCAAATTGAATTTATTTGCACACCATTGAACGAGCTCTCTGAAATCTATTACCTACAGAACACAACTAGCAAGGGATTTTCCTGAAGTCAAGACATGGTTCATCTTTTTTTCAGTTGGAGTGAGGGTCTTGTAGTAGTTGTATGCTTAGGACCACTAGAAATATCGATCTTCATGCCCAAGTGTATTTAGTGTATCCTTGTAATAAAATTCCTTTCTCTTACTTGACATTATTTTCTCTGCTTTTTAGCTTTATCAATAGGTGGCACTACTATCAATATTTACAACTTGGCATGTTAGCTCTTATTTAATTTACCGGATATTTCTTGTATAGTTTAATTATCATAATTATTATTTCAAAGTTGTCGGACTGGATGACAAGATTTTTTAATTATTACACGGTCTATGGGATCTTCATTAATTTAATAATGACATTATGTTCACACAATTGGCAGCTAACGTGGAGGGGAAAATAAATGATATGGGAAGTGATGATGGGATCTCATGGTAGATGAAAAGTTGTTAGGTATGGAGGTGAATTACGGGGAATGAAAGGGGAATTATGTAGGATGCAGGTTTGTAGGTCAGCAGGCACATGGGTCTTAAAGAATATGTGGATGAAAAGGTAAAAGTGAAAGTACCCGACATCTGAAGAAATAAAATTGACTAAGTATGGGAGAGGGTGATTTTGCGGGTTGTGAAACTAATAGGTACATTTTATGGTTGGAACCCCAAGCACACCTTAAAAGAGTTGTGGCCAATAGATCTATGAAGGGCTTTGTTATATCTTGTCTTGACTTGGCAGTGTGGAGGCACCCTCATAGGTGAAGAGACAATATATTTTCACTCTTATAAAATACTTTTGACCTTCTTTTGTTGGATAGAAAGGTCTTGGGTCGAGGTTGTAGTGCTCATAGTGTCGTTTTGTTCACCTTATAAATGGATACTAGAGAGGCTTAAATTTATGATATGAGAGATTACTTTGTGGAAGTGGTTTGTCAGGACAATAGTCAGAACTACCTTTGGTACCCTGTAGAGATGATCCTACAGAGTAAAAATGAAACTACATGGTTGAGACTCATAAACAACATGATGCTTCCACATATATGGTTGGCCTAATAGAACATCAAAAAATTCCAATGAGGCGATATCACACAATACCTCATCCTTGAAGGGATGGATGCAATAGGATAGGTGGAACTGTTTGCTGACGCAAAGATCTTGTCCCTAGAGAAGCCACTTGATGTTGAATGGTTGGGGTGTGGTTTTGTTGAAAAATACAACTAATTGACTTCCTTTGTTGAGATGAGGTTCTTTTGGATTATGTTATCAACAATGAAATGCAGTGGGGTCCCCTTCACCCAGACATGTGAATATAAGAGGCACTCCCCCTTCTTAGGATCCTTTGGTTCTTCTAGTTGGATTGTTATGGTAACCTTCTGAATGGATCCTGAAGAGGCTTAAATTTATGGTATGAGAGATTACTTTGTGGCAGCGGTTTGTCAGGACAGTAGTTAGAACTATCTTTGGTACCCTGCAGAGTAAAAATGAAACGACAAGGTCGAGACTCATAAAAAACATGATGCTTCCACATATGTGGTTTGCCTAATAGAACATCACAAAATTCCAATGAGGTGACATCACACAGTACCTCATCCTTGAAGGTATGGATGCCATAGGATAGGTGGAATTGTTTGTTGATGCAAATATCTTGTCCCTGGAGATGCCACTCGATGTTGTATGGTTGGGGGTGTGGTGTTGTTGAAAAATCTAGCTAATTGACGTCCTATGTTGAGATGAGGTTCTTTTAGATCATGTTATAAACAATGAAATGCAGTGGGGTGTCCTTCACCCACATACGTGAATAGAAGAGGCACTCCCCTTCTCAAGATCCTTTAGTTCTTATGGTTGGATTGTTATGGTCGTGATGGTATCAATGGGTTCTACATCAATGATGTGTTTCCTTTTATTATTTTCCGAATCAGAGTCTAAGTCAGGGTTCAACTCTTTTTCTTTGAGCTCATCCACTAATGATTGTTTCAAGTGACACTCATCAATGTTGTTCCAAGGTATTTTGTGGAAGTTGCACCACTTTCCAGTGTCCTTATTCATCTTCCCATTACCATTCTTTTCTTATGGCTTGTACTTATTGTCTTGAGGTTTGATGTTCTATGAGTTGGGGCTACCTTTATTATACTTTGGTTGCTCTGAATTTGCAGACCCAAACTCATTCTTATTCCGCTTCTTAAATTTGTACTCAATTTTGGCAGCCTATCGATAAGAAAATCCCAATTATGAGACACCCAAAAACTCCATTTATGTTTGGATGTACGTATGTATACCCCTGCAGTATTTTAGAATGAGATGCCACTCAGAGTCTCGGATACCTAGCTTGGCGTGCAAGGTATGGAATGTATTTTTGAACTCTGGCATTGTTTGGTCCCTCTCTTGACACAGTTTGGTCCATCTCATGTATTGATCATCATAGTTTCCAACAGGGTAATATTGTTCCTTAATGAAATCCATTAAAAAAATCTAAGTGGGTTCGCCCTAAAACATTGCAAACTCCTCTGTGGAATTTTGCTCACAGTAAGTCTCCCATCAATTTTTGACATGGGGGACATCGTTAAGGAGAAAAAAGGTAATATTGTCTTTATCATAAATATTATGGAAGAGAAATAACCTTTTAGCAGATTTAACCACTTTTCCAAAGCATTGGAAAGGTCTATCCAAGAAGTACACATTTCGACCAGGTCCAGGCCAGAGCCTACGACTATTTTCTAGGCCCCACAACATAAAAAAAAAAATCATTTAGGGCCTTAAAATAGCCCTAGAAGTTCAGGACCTGAAAAACCATAGAAAACTTACGAAGGTGGAAAATTGTGTTTTGAGATAGTGGAATAGGTCCACCAATATCCACCTGGATTAGGCCATATGTGCAATAAACATATCATTTGGTTCAAAACCCTCAACAAATTTAACTTATTTTAAGCCAAGTTGATCCCGATGAATTGCAAGTTCATCCTAATGGGATATGTGTTTTATGATAATTTCTATGATTTTCCAAGGAAGGGGAATGAATAACTTATTTCTCTTCTCGTTGAAGAAGTGAGCCGAGGTCTTGTACTGCCTACAAAATTCTACAAAAAATGTTTGTATGATACATGAAATAGGAGGATAAAAGGTTTCTCGTCACAACCAAATAACCATATGATAATATAATATTGGTTTCAAAAACTCCTTTCTCCACAATAAAGGTGGAAGCTTCAAGTGATAATATCAACATATTAGGAACAAAGACTATTTTTTTGAACTAAGAAATAATTTTTTTATGAATCAGGTAAAAATAATACTGATCTTTGTGCCTCCAAAAGGCTCGATACCAGGCAAAGACTAGTTCCACCTTAAAATCAATATTCCTTTCCCTTAGAAATTCTTCAAACACATGGAAATAATCTACGGTGAAAATAAGATAGGATTTCATATAACATTTCTGGGTCTTTTTCAAATTGCTCAATTGAAAAGAGACTTCACTAGAAATAATGTGGCCCTAATATATGAGGGAATTTTTATGAAGATAAAAGTGAAGAACATAGATGATATTTCTTGGCACATAAGTTGTGGATTCCATGCCAATAATACGAGAAAATAACCAGGAAGATTCCTTGTATGGGTATTTCAAGGAACTTACCTCAATATTGGAATCACTAGTGTTGTTATTTGGGTCGACCAGATATTTACTAAGGGATTCTTCTCCTCCTTTATTCTTTCTGAGGAATTCATTAGCCTCTTTTCCCTTGAATCGCATGGTATATGTAGCGAGACGTAGGATTCTAGTAAATATTGAAGGAGCTAGAAAGATAAGATATTTTCCTTGGAGTTGGAATATTTTATTTTCCAAATTGAATTTATTTTCACACCATTGAACGAGCTCTCTGAAATCTATTACCTACAGAACACAAATAGCAAGGGATATTCTTGAAGTCAAGACTTGGTTCATATTTTTCTCAGTTGGATTGAGGGCCTTGTAGTTGTTGTATGCTCCCGACCACTAGAAATATCGATCTTCATGCCCAAGTGTATTTAGTGTATCCTTGTAATAAAATTCCTTTCTCTTACTTGACATTATTTTCTCTGATTTTTAGCTTTGTCAATAGGTGGAATGACTGTCAATATTTACAGCTTTGCATGTTAGCTCTTATTTAATTTACCATGTATTTATTGTATAGTTTAATCATCGTAATTATTATTTCAAAGTTGTCGGACTGCACGACAAGATTTTTTAATTTATTACATGGTCTATGGGATCTTCGTTAATTTAATAACGACATTATGTTCACACAATTGACAACTAATGTGGAGGGGAAAATAAATGAGATGGGAAGTGATGATGGGATGTCATGGAATATGAAAAGTTGTTAAGTATGGAGGTGAATTACGGGGAATGAAATGGGAATTATGTAGGATGCAAAGATTGTATGTAAACAGGAAAGCGTGTCTTAGAGAATATGTGGATGAAAAGGTAAAAGTGGAATTACCCCACACCTAAAGTAAGAAAATTGACTAATTGTGGGAGAGGGTGATTTTTCAAGTTGTGAAACTAAGAAGTACATTTTGTGGTTGGAACCCCAAGCACACCTTAAAAGAGTTTTGGCCAATATATCTATGAAGGGATTTGTTATATATTGTCTTGACTTGGCAGTGTGGAGGCACCCTCGTAGGTGAAGAAACAATATATTTTCACTCTTATACAATATTTTTGACCTGCTTTTGTTGGATAGAAAGGTCTTGGGTTGAGGTTGTAGTGGTAATAATGTCCTTTTGTTCACCTTCTGAATGGATCCTGAAGAGGCTTAAATTTACGATATGAGATATTACTTTGTGACAATGGTTTGTTAGGACAATAGTTAGAACTACCTTTGGTACCCTACATAGCTGATCCTCCAGAGTAAAAATGAATCTACAGGGTTGAGACTCATACAAAACATGACACTTCTACATATATGGTTGGCCTAATAGAATATCACAAAATTCCAATTAGGCAACATCACATAGTACCTCATCCTTGAAGGGATGGATGCCATAGGATAGGTGGAATTGTTTGTTGACGCAAAGATCTTTTCCCTGGAGAAGCCACTCAATGTTGAATGGTTGGGGGTGTGGTTTTGTTGAAAAATCCAACTAATTGACGTCCTCTTTTGAGATGAGGTTATTTTGGATTATGTTATCAACAATGAAATGTAGTGGGGTCCCCTTCACCCATACATGTGAATAGAAGAGGCACTCCCCCTTCTTAGGATCCTTTGGTTCTCCTAGTTGGATTATTATGGTCGCGATGGTATCAATTGGTTCTACATCAATGATATGTTTCCTTTTATTATTTCCTGAATCAGAGTCTAAGTCAGGGTTCAAATATTTTTCTTTGAGCTCATCCACTAATGATTGTTTCAAGTGACACTCATCAATGTTGTGCCAAGGGATTTTGTGGAAGTTGCACCACTTTCCAGTGTCCTTCTTCATCTTCCCATTGCCATTATTTTCTTATGGCTTGGACTGATTGTCTTGAGGTTTGATGTTCTATGAGTTGTGGCTAACTTTACCATACTTTGGTTTTTCTAGATTTGGAGACCCAAACTCATGCTTATTATGTTGCTTAAATTTATACTCAATTTTGACATCCTATCGATAATAAAATCCCAATTATGAGACATCCAAAAACTCAATTTATGTTTGAATGTACCTAATGTATACCCCCACAGTATTTTAGAACCAAATTCTACTTGAAGTTTCTGATACTCGGCTTGGTGCGCAAGGTATGGAAGGTATTTGTGAATTCTGGCATTGTTTGGTCCCTCTCTTGACATAGTGTGGTTCATCTCATGTATTGATCATCATAGTTTCCAACAGGGTAATATTGTTCCTTAACGACATCCATAAAAAATTCCAAGTGGGTTTGGCCTCAAACATTCCAAACTCCTCTATGGATTTTTTCTCACAGTAAGTCTCCCATCAATTTTTGACATGGGGGACATCATTAAGGAGCGAAATGGTGATATTTTCTCTATCATAAATATTGTGGACAGAGAAATAACCTTCTAGCAGATTTAACCACTTTTCCAAAGCATCTGCATTTATATGACCTTCAAACAAGGGAATATCAAAATCAATTTGTACCTTGAAGGGGCGGCGCTTCCAAAGTGGTGGTTTGAAGAAGATGAGTGTGTTGTTTTAGACAATTGTAGAATGATTTGGGAAAAATTATCCATCATGTCATCCCTCTGTTGCGTGAGAGCTTCCTTTAGCAAAAAATGAATAAGATACCCTACTTCCTTGTCTATATTTTCTTCTGCCATGGGAGGTTGTTGGCGCTGGTGAGGATGGTCTTTCAAAGGCTCAAGTAGTTCAAGTCCCAACTCCTTATACCCTAACCTCATTGGGTACATGCACATAGAAAAAAATAAATAGTAGATTCCTCTGATACCACTGATCCAAATTATTTTGGTAACAAAATGAAGATGGAGATATAATAAGGAAATACATAGAGATATTGAAAGAAACACAAAGATACAGTAATACCCAAATTCTATTAATGAACGAAATGTACAAAAACTATACAAATACAAAGTGAATGAACTCGTTAGAATGGTGGAGACTTATCTCTGAGAACATATGTGATGGCTACTCTCATTCACCAAAATATGAGTACAATGAAGCTCAAAAGGCCTTTTTAACATAAATTGTAAATGAGAAAACCCTAAACTTCCAAAACCCTAACCCCAAGAGATGAAACACCAAAAGGTTTATGGGCCCCGATGGGGGTAATCGATACTTCAAATCCCCAAGGGTGTAACTTTTGCATACGATATCCATTTGGGGAGCTTGGTATCCCATTGGAAAGGTGTAGCCAAGAAGTACACATTTCGACCAGGTCTAGGTCAGAGCCTACGACTATTTCCTAGGCCCCGTAACATAAAAAAAACATCATTTAGGGCCTCAAAATAGCCCCAGAAGTTCAGGACCCGAAAAACCATAGAAAACTTACCAAGCTGGAAAATTGTGTTTTGAGATAGTGGAATAGGTGGGTGGCCACCAATATCCACCTGGATTAGGCCATATGTGCAATAAACATATCATTTGGTTCAAAACCCTCAACAAGATCAACTTATTTTAAGCCAAGTTGATCAAGATGATATGCAAGTTCATCCTAATGGGATATGTGTTTTATGATAATTTATCTAATTTTCCAAGGCAGGGGAATGAATTACTTCTTTCTGTTCGACAGCACAGGTATTCCAACAGAGGACGAACACCTTCAGTAACCACTCACATAACCAGATCAAAGATCAACCCACCGATGTTTTCACGTGGTAAAACCCCTACGGGGAAACATCCATGGCCCCAGCCAACGCGGCCACTTGGAGCAGTTTATTAATGCAAAGAAAAAGATTACAGAGAGATTTTACAAGAGAGTTTCTCACAATCGATCATCGAC